>JBCEWC010012536.1:0-15777 GCA_038996855.1 Solanum aculeatissimum | reverse complement strand
ATTTCTAGCTCGACAAGGTCAACCAACGTGTCATGGTCACAAATAGTTACTATGCAATTATGATAGACCCTTCTAGCCATATAGACTCACCAATTGGTGTAGAAACTTCATATGGTTTAATCAATAATTCTGGCACTCTTTTGAACTTCCCATCAATTAATGGAGTGACATATGATAAAGTAGATCCTGAATCAATTAATGCATATACAATATGTGAAAATATGGACAATGTACCTGTAACCATATATGGGGAAGCCTCCAAATTTTGCCGATCTCCTAGAGCATACACGCGATTTTGAGCTCTACTAGAACTAGTTGCTCCTCTAACACCCCTACCGCGACCTGCTGACAATTGTGGCCCCTACCTAATGAAGGTACTGTCGATGATGATGCAACAACTGATCCCGTAGGTTGGGCCATACCACCAGTATCCCTTTGAGGGTAATTTCTTATGATATGACCTGGCGTACCACACCAAAAACATACATCTATCCCAAACCGACAGGTACCTAGGTGACTTCTTTTGCATTGCTTACAAGTTTGTCGAGGAGATCTTGATTGGCTCATACTCCCCTGCTCTTGGTACTCCACTGTTCATGAACCTTGGATTCTAGCTTGTTGCCCTAACTGATTGTCCCTAGACCCTTGATATCGAGATGGAGCACTAGCTGTAGAATAGAAAAATGATGGCCTTGGTGGTCTATTAGAAAATCGAGGTCTAAACTCACCTTGGGATGGTGTAAACTACCCCATAGATCTAACCCTCTTGGACTGCGCTCTTACCGACTCTTGGTTCCTCCTATGTTACCTTTGATCCTCTAACTTTTGTGCAAAAGCTTGCATCCCTGCTATATCCATTTCTTTATTCAAGGTCATAATGGTGCAATCCCTAACCAGGTAGGGATCTAATCTATCAACGTATCGATGAACTCGATCCTCTATAGTAGCAACTATATTAGGAGCATACCTGGCCAAGGAATTAAATTGGAGACTGTACTCTCTCACACTCATACCTCCTTGGTGGAGATTTAAGAATTGATCTGCACGAGCCTCTTGAATCTCCAATGGTAAATAGTGGTTAAGAAATGCCTTTTCGAACTCTTTCCAATAAACTGGAGGTGTATCTATACCCCTGGTTTGCTACCACCCTTAATATCACAATACAGCCATACCCTTCAACCTATATATTGCTAGCTTTACAGCTTCAATACCATTTAAATGCATAACATCCAAGGTTCATTGGATTTGATCAATAAAGTGTTGTGGATCTTCATTAGGATCTGACCCGGTGAATGAAGGAGGGTCCAGATTTAGAAAGTCCCGTATCCGTATGCTAGTTTCCCTATCTCTACCACCAGTGCCCACAACTGTACCTCCTTGCCTTTGGTCTTGACCAACAACTATATGAGTCAATAACTGAACCGCATTCCGTAAATCTTTCTCAGTAGCATTAATAAGAGGCTCTTGAGATATTGCTTACCCCCTTAGCTCCATTGGGGGTGGAGGAGTCGGGGAACTCTATGATAAGGACTCTTCTGGAATGTCATTTGGCTAGGTCTAGCTCGTGATTGGCTGGTCCCCTCTCCAAGATCTATCTGCTTACCTTAACTTCTTCTCCTTGTGATAGGCATCTTTTTCTATGTACAAAAAAAATAATTTTTGGGGTTAGTCATAATCAACCTACAATACCAACTCTATGGCACGATCTAGGAAATGAAATGAAAGAGGCAACTTCTAAATGTCCAGTAGCCCCATATTTATAGATGTGGTGCACAACACACCCATAAGTAAAGACTCTATATAGACACGGCTTTGTAGACTCCCTAGGATGACCTGCTCTAATACCACTTTTGTCGCGCCTCAAAGTCAATAAAGACAGACAGGCACTCGGTGCCTTCTAGGCCCGAGAAAACCAACATATAACCTGTGCTTGTCATGCATATGTCTATGATAACTCTACTGAGATAAGAAGTCAGAATATATAGCACCAAACTTATATACAGGACTTGGTCGTTGAAGCCACGACTATTTAGAGACAAGATACAAGTGAACTATATACAATAAGTCTACGAAGCCTCTACAAGATAAAAAACCTTAACATAGGTCGGGACAGGCTCTGCCATACATCAAACTATTATACAATACCAAAATGCATAAACTACAGACTCCGTAAAGCCCCGCATCAACTGGAGCTCACCAAAAGTAGCTGAGTGTCGGACGCACCTATATTGGAGGTCTACTAGCTGGAGTATCTGTACCTGCATCATGAATTACAGCATCCCCCACGAGGGATGTCAGTATGAAATAATGTACTGAATATGTAAGGCAATAAGACATGGAAAATGAAAACTCAAGTGAAATCAAGCAGCAACATATGAATGCATATATCATAATAAAAGACCACCTTCGTTATACTTGTGGGACCATGTACGTTACATTCTAATTCTTTATTCTTTAATGCTTTATAACTTCTTTTAGGCATATATTATAAATGACCAGCTGATCACTGGTAAGAGAGGATGACCCATGCTAGGAATTTTAACCCCTGGGATGCTATCCTCATAGCTATACAAATTGGGATCGACCCATGCTAGGCTTTCGCCCCTAGGCTGCCACCCTCACAAACCAAGTGAGATCGACCCATGTTAGGCTCTTGCCCCTGGGCTACCACCCACACTGTGAATAGTGTTCAAATTATTCTTTAATACGTTGAGATTGTTACTTTGATGGTCATGACGCTGTTGAACTTTGGGACCATGTACTAGTAACGTAGGATATGCCAATAGCCTCTTGAGGGAGTATGATAATATAAGGAAGAAGTGTGACATTGACATGCTAAATAGGAGCTTAAATAACACAATTAGCATCACAAATGTAAGTAAACTCATAATGCTGGTGTTTGGAAGAGTAAACTACAAATTTACTAACAAACAACATGTCTACTAGCACTTGGGAAGTTCACTCGTTGACAGTGGCACGAGTATTGCATTCTATACCAAAGAATATGGAATAGGATAGCCTTACATACCTTGTTGACCTGGTTATTACCGTGAAGTAACCTCTTTCCTTCTCCAATATTTATCTACAATAGAGTGGGTGATAAAAGTAGTGTTAGTAACTAGCTAATAAACATGTATTGGCAGTTCAATCTTAGCCAAATAACATTCAGGCAGCAAATTCATAACTACCACCTAAGGCTATTCTTTCAACCTTTCTTCCTCTAATTGCATTTGTGTCATACATATTTTTATATACATAATGTACCTCAACTTGTTTTTAGTTCCATAACACGCTTACAACAGTTCACAAGGTACAACACATGACAACTCCACACCACAAACAATTAAGTAGTGTAATATTGTAACCGCTCTCCGATATTTCAAAACCAATAATTCACACCCTTTCCCCATATTAACCAAACTGTTTTCAACATATTTACATACCCAAACAACACCCAATCAATGGAGGACGTGGGACCATAGTTCCTGATCATCCTTCCACGAGTTCCTATCAAACTTACACTTAAAATATCGTACTTAACCATATGTCGACGGAAAAAAAAGTGGCAGTAACATATTTCAATTCTTCTAACTCTCCCTTTTTAACTCAATTTCTTCAAGAACTTCAATTTCTCCTCACACTTTAATCCAAACAAGAAGTCAAAAGTCTCTTAACAATCAAGAGAAATGAACGACACTTGAGAGAATATCCTACCCTATACTTCTATTTAAGCATAAGTAACATGTTTTCCTTGTCGTTCATGATATAATTAAGCTAAATCTATGGGTATTATCACTCACCTTAGCCTGCAACAAGAAGAATATCTTCAAGAACCCTAGAGGAATACAAAGGCATCATCTTCTTAACCTTTGAGAGAGAAAAGAAAGTAGGAGTTTAATTTGATTCTTTTGGTGTGTTAAAATGAATAAAATGTCCAACTATCCTTGCCTTTTATAAGCCCTTTTTGGCCCTTAAAATAATCCCTTAGCGCCTCCTCTTTTTTGCTTCATTTTCAGCCACTAAATGGCCAAGTAGGTGATGCAGCTCCTTAGTTATGTCAAGCTGCTCAAAGGGTCAAAGTAGGTGACACACCTACTTGATTTATCCTTTGTTGGGCTAATTACTTGGGACTTGGAAGATTTGAAAGGTGGGCTTCCTTTTCCATTCCCCTTTCTCTTAGTTTAGGCCTCAAGTGAGTCCACTAACATAGGCTTAGGTCAGACCCATTAGCTAGATCCATATAGCTCGAGTAGGTAGTGCACCTAGTAGCTTAATTACGTCAAGCAAGCAACTCGTTATCTTACCTTTTTTCCAAATCCTTATCCCATATATTGTTCTTAATACTTCACTTTAGACTTTCAACTCAAATAGCACTTTATTAACTTGAATTTAAATGTTTCCATCGAGTTTAACTTGAACTCATACCCGCTAAAACATGTGGGGGTATCACAACACTTATTGATCCAACCCCAATTATCACCACTCCGATTTAAAAAAAACATAGTCCCTCACCTATGTACTATAAGTCTATGTCAAGTATGACGTAAATAGGACTAGCATGTAGAAAACATAGGGTGTTACATGAAATCCTCTTACACTCACCCAAATGGCCTCCTCCACACTGACCATAATGGAGAGCTCATGGACCATCCCCAACTTATGCCTTAGGATGAGGCACTCTTGGATTAACAAGCTTCATGTTCAGACCTTAGCCTTATTGGAATCGATCAAATCCGCCACCACCCTTAGAGTTAGAGAACCCACCATCAAATCGAGCCCTCTTGGATTCGTTCACTATCCTCTTCTTGAGCTTCTCTCGCTTAATCTGTTAAGCATAAGTCATAACCCTGGAGATATCCATGTCCCGAATAAGCATGGTGGTATGATATTCTTTCATAACCAAGTTAGAGACACTAGAAATAAATGTATGCATCCTTACACGGGGATCAACTACTAACATGGGAGCATACTTGGAGAGCTTAGTGAACTTAATAGAATAGTCTCTCACAGACATGCTACCTTGCTTAAGATTGATAAATTCGGTCATCTCGGCTTCTCGAAGTTCAAGAGGGAAGAAACGGTCAAGAAATGCGGACTTGAATTCCTTCAAATCAACATTAACATCTTCTATTCTTTCCACCAACCACTGATTGTACCACACTTGAGCTACATCCTTAAATTGATACACAACTAACTCATCCTTCTTCTCAGAACTGACACCCATAACAATCAATACTTTCGTGAGCTCATCAATGAACTCTTGGGCATCCTCATCAACCTTTGAACCAAATAATTATGGAGGGTTCATCTGGGTGAAGTCCCTCACCCTAGAAGTTGGAGTGCCACCATTTATGGGATTAGCTGGCCGGGCTTGATTAGCCACCACTTGGGCCAACATAGCCACCATATTCCAAAATTCAGCGTGAGTCACTTATTCCTCTACAGACTCACGAGGGGCTTGTTCCTCATGAACAGGAGCCTGTCTAGGAAAGGGAGCTCTTCTGAGAGGCATCTTCTGAAAGAGTAACAAGAACACCCTATTTCAGAAAACTTTTCAAAACAGCTCACAGCACGACATAAGGGACAATGAAGTGAGAAAATTTCTAAAACATCGTCATAGCCTCTCATTCATAGGTATGGCGCACATCACACCCATGAACAAAACTCTAATTTATGCAACATGTTGGACTCCGAGGATCATTTACAAATCTAGGGCTCTGATACCATCTTTGTCACGACCCATGAGTGGGGCCTAGATGTGACATGGAAAAAGAGAATCCAAGAGTCCTCAATCAAGCCATCATAGCACCATCACACACATCATCGGTTCAGAAGCGCGTAAACATAGCAAGTAACACATAAGTCTAGGGGATTCTGAGGCTTTGGAATCAATCTATAGGGACGTTTCTAGGAATAGTATAAGCATGAATCACATATCACATAGAAATTGCGTTCTAAGGGGCGGGGTAAGTATGACTCAAGCTATAAGGGCAATAAGGGTTAGGGACTTCCCACACAAGCATATTTCCAATCCAACAATCACAATAACATAAGCAGAAATGAAAACATAACATAAGGAACCATTGCCGATCATAGGTAGTCATATCATTGCAATTAACATATAGTATAACATATAATAGAGTTCGATATGTCCAACAATGCCTTTACATAAGATGAGACGGGGCCTTGACATATTTCGAGCTCGCCCTCAAGTCATAAGATAAAATAACATAAACTAAAGACATAAAGTAGATGAAATTGAGTATTTCCCTTGGAGTATAGGGCTCACCACAAGTAACACTTCAAAGTCTTCACTATATGTCCAACGGTGGAAGGGAGTTGTTTCCGGTCCCTACATTATTAGAACATGTAGACAAAGAGTATGGGTTAGCACATATAATGCACTTATTTGTTGGAGAAGGATTTTATTAGACCTGGTCAATTTTCTTGGGGTGCTATGATATTATTTGTAAGGAAAAAAGATGGGTCTCTCCGTATGTGCATCGACTATCGACAACTTAATAAGGTCACCATAAAGAGCAAGTATCCTTTCTCGAGGATAGATGATTTATTTGATCAATTGCAAGGGGCTACATACTTTACAAGGTTGACTTGAGATCTGGGTATCACCAATTAAGGGTGAGGGAAGGTGACATTCCTAAGATGACCTTTCAAACTAGGTATGGTCACTTCGAGTTTGTGGTGATATCATTTGGTCTCACCAATGCACCAACTATATTTATGGACCTTATGAATATGGTGTTTAAATCCTACTTTGATATGTTCATCGTGGTGTTCATTGATGACATTATAATCTACTCTCGAGGTGAGAAGGAGCAAATGGAGAATTTGATGGTGGTATTGTAAACCCTAAAGGAGCAAAAGTTTTATGCAAAGTTTGACAAATGTGAGTTTTGTCTAGATGAGGTTTCCTTCCTTGGGCATGTGGTATCATGCGATGGTATTATAGTTTGTCCTAAGAAGACTGAAGAGGTAAGAAATTTGCCAAGGTCATTGACTCTTACCGACATAAGGAGTTTCTTAGGCCTAGTTGGTTATTATAGAAGGTTTGTGCAAGATTTATCTTCCATTTCATTCCCACTCACTAAGTTGACTCAAAAGAAAGAGAAGTTTGTGTGGATAGACAAGTGTGAGAAAAGCTTCCAATATTTGAAGGAACGATTGACATCAGCTCCAATATTAATATTGTCGGAAGGTAATGATGGGTTCATCATGTATACAATGCATTAAGGATTGGGTTAGGATGCGTGCTTATTCAAAATAGTAAGGTGGTTGCATATGCTTCAAGGCAATTGAAAGTTAATGAGAAGAACTACCCAACTTATGATCTTGAGCCTGCGGTGGTGGTGGTTCCCTTGAAAATTTGGCGACATTACTTATATGGGGTTCATGTGGATATCTTCACCGACCACAAGAGCCTCCATCATATGTTCACCCAAAGGGACCTTAATTTGAGAAAATGAAGGTGGTTGGATCTACTCAAGGATTATGATATGAGTTTGAAATATCACCCAACAAAAGCCAATGTGGCAGTCAATGCCCTTAGTAAAGTCTTCATGGGTAGTATGTCTCACCTCAAAGATGATAGAAAAAGGGAGTTGGCTAAAGATGTTCATATGTTGTCTAGGTTGGGAGTGAAGTTGAGTGAATTTGAAAATGGTGGTGCAATGGTGCTTCTGGGTTCAGATCTTCCTTGATTGATGATGTTAAGGCCAAGCAAGATCTTGATCCTGCCTTATTTTATTTAAAGGCCTTGGTGAAGGAAGGAAAGGTAGAGGTTTTTTCACAAGGGGGAGATAGTGTGCTTCAGTATCTAGGGAGGTTATGTCTTCTAAATAATAGTGAGTTGAAGCATTTGATAATGAAGGAGGCTCACAACACTTCTTATTCTATTCACCCCGGCACTAAAAAGGTGTATAGAGACTTGAGAGAGATCTATTGGTGGAATGGAATAAAAAGGACATTGCCCAATTTGTGTACGAGTGTGCCAATTGCCAACAAGTCAAAGTGGGTCACCAAAGGTCGAGTGGCCTAGCACAAAACATTGATATTCCTACTTGGAAGTGGAAAAAGATCAATATGGACTTTGCAGAAGGATTTCCAAAGACCAAAAAACATTTTGACTCTATATGGGTGATAGTTGATCGCATGATAAAGTCAAGTCAGTTCTTACCGATCAAGACTACATTCAGTGTCGAGGATTATTCTTATTTCTATATTTAAAAGTTAGAAACATTTGATGTATTTCTAAAAATACAACATTTTTATGCTTAAAACTTAGAATTGTGTGTTTTCAAAGCGATGTTAGTAAGTTTGATGTGTTTTTATGTCGATTTTGAAGGATTACAGGATTTAGGATGATTTTGGCCAAAGTTCTGTGAAATGTAAATGTTTACTGATTTATGGAGTAGTCTACAGGTCATGGTTCACTCCACGAGCTGTAGCATGATTCATGGGTCAAATCTAGGGAAATATCGATCTTTAGATGTTGAAAAGTATGAGCTGTTAAACAAGCCATAGAATGATTCACGGCCCGTATGTAAGTTCATAAGTCAAAGATCAGAAAATATGTCGAAGGTAGAAGTGTTATCAGATGAGGTCACTTACGAGTCATAAGTTGGATAGCAGGTCATGGATAAGATCGTGTCTAGAGGATCAATGTTTTGAAGAGTTTCATAAGAGTTAGAATACAAAACTGTTTACGGACTGTAAGTCAAAAGATGGCCCGTAGGATGGTCTCGTAGTTTGAAAATAGGCTTTGGGAAATGCAGAGTACAAAGCCAAAGCGTGGGATGTGATATCATGCCCAAAAAGAAAGAGAGGCACGACTGACACTTGATACCGTCATTCGTTGAGTAAGCCACTGATTGCAACACCCCAACATAAGGACGGGTAACCTGCCTTTATCATGAATACTACATTTTCCTCATAACCTGCCTTTATTTTTAGTGATACCACACCAATAATTGCAACACCCCAACATAAGGACGGGTAGTCAAGAAAATTGATAAATTAATATATAGATATTGAATGTCCAGTTTGAGCAAACGAATGGAATATCAACCTAATACCATCATGAAAATAGTTCAACTGCGATCCCAATGCCTTTTACAAAAGGTCTTTCTAGTAATAGAATAGTAAAATATCATATTAGATGTTTTAGGAATTTCCCTGATTTCATGCTAATAAAAGGGACAGAGCTTAGCCTTAACATACCTTTCCAACAGACGTCAAAATGCCCGAAGTTTCTTCAAAAGAGTTGCTCCTCACTCCCTAAGATTTACAACAACTACATATACGCAGCTTACAAACACCTACAAGTAGTCCATAAATTGACATTAATCGCCAAATATGCCATATAGCATTTACGCGAGGAAACGTCCATAGAACTTAATAACAATGGTTGTAAAAGTTCCCTAAAAATGATTACCTGAAAAAACTAGATGTAAAAATACAATAACCAACAAGAACACCACATTTTCATAGTCTAAAAACAACCACAAACATAGCTAATAAGAGGGGAAAATAATCGCAAATCATAAGGCACACATTTCTAGGCACGTGGGCAAATTTTAACGATAAAAACACAAAACACTTACCTAAATCACTTAGGGACTTGGTGGGAGCTTTCTCTTCAGCTTATCTACTGTTTTGGGACAAAACTGCTTCATATTAAGCTTTAAAAAGAGAAATTATCCAACATTTTAGTGGGCTTGACCCGACCCGGCCCATGACCCATTTTCTACTCGGGCAGTCGCGGTAATACTCTCATAACATCTTATTATGAAGTCGTATTACTGTGTTGTTTTGTGCGTTGCAAAATAGACTCGTAGATCGTCAATTTGATAGGTCATGTCCTTTCTGAATCTCTATATTTTGGGAGATATGATATGATACATTTGAACAAAATTTAAGAAGGATTTCTTAAAGAAGTTTACAATAACTTTGACCAACCTTTATCTTCCAACTTCCTTGACTTCAAAACTTAACATATGAACTTTGGGCTATTAAACTACACCTTAACAGTCCATTATTATCAAATTATGCACTCTTAGTCTCATCAAAAAAGTGAAACTTAATTTAAATCTTCTGAAAAGGACGAGGTGCCACTTGGGCCATCTCTCTAATCCCGAATATGTATTTAGGGGATTTCTTTGACTTAAAACTTTAATACCTTGATATTACCACCTATTTGCAGCCTTATTATCCTTAGGTTCTATCCAAAGTCATATATGTCTTATACAACATGCAACACTATGTAAGTTATGGAAGACGAGAAACACGGGGTCTCACAGTCACCCCCACCCCCCTTAGGAACATTCATCCGCTAATGTTTCAAGGAAGCCCCTTGGTTTCCTATAATGTAATTTTTGAGGATATACTTGTTACCCTTGAATGACATAAATCAACTTCCAAAAATCCAACTACTAAGCTTTGTATCGTTATCCCGCAACAAAGCATACAAGATACACTTCCAAGTTATTTAAAATTTAAACTACTGAAAAAAGGATAACTGCCAGTTTTGGAATGCAGCTCACCTTAAATTTTAAATATTTGGGGGTACTTCTTCATCATCTCCTCTTTGGGTTCCCACGTTATTTACTCAATATTGTTATTCCACCATAAGACTTTCATAGAGACCACTTCTTTATTTCAAAGCTTTCTTACTTGTTGATCTAAAATAGCCACTAGTACCTCATCATAAGACAAGTCTGCAACAATATGGATATCCTCAATGTGATCCAATGCACTTTTGTAACATAGATACATGAAACACCAGATGAACTACTTCATATTCTGAAGGCAAATCAAGCTCGTATACCACCTTGCAAATTTTTTGAATAATCTTATAAGGTCCAACATATCTAGGACTGAGCTTTCCTTTATTTTAAAACCGCATGATACCCTTCATAGGTGATACTTTGAAGAAAATTCAATCTTCTACGTCAAACTCTAAGTCTCGTCATCGAACGTCCATATAAAACTTCTGCTGACTCTGGGTCATGTACAATAGGTCTCTAATAAGTTTCACTTTTTCATTGCTTGTTAAACTAGATTAGGGCCTAGAAACGTTACCTCCCCAACCTTAAACCAACTGAATGGTGACCTATATCTTTGCCTGTATAGTGCTTTATGAGGAGTCATTTGATTACTAGTTTGAAAGTTGTTATTATAAGTGAACTCGATAAGAGGTAGATGATTATCTCAGCTTTCTTTAAAGTCCAGCACATAGGCATCTAACATATCCTTAATGGTATGAATGGTACGCTTTGCCTGCCTATCAATTTATAGATGAAAAGTGGTGCTAAGATTTACTTGAGTGTCCAGACCCTTCTGAAAATACTTCCAAAAATGTGTTGTAAATTGAGCCCCTCGATTAGAGATAATAGATAATAGAACTCCATGAAAGCGAAAAATCTCATGAATGTAAAGCCTAGTGTAATTCTCCGCTGAATATGTCATTCTTACTAGTAAGAAATGAGCAGATTTTTTTAGCCCATCAATGATTATCCAAATAGAATCATACTTGCGTGGGGTACGAGGTAAACCAGTGATGAAGTCAATATTTGTCATGTCCCATTTCCATAGCGGAACTTCAATATACTGAGCTAGGCCTCTAGGTGTCTCATGTTCTGCTTTAACTTGCTGGTACTTAGGGAATTAGGCTACCATCTTTGCAATATCGTTTTTTTGCCATTCCACCAATAGATTTGTCGAAGGTACTTATATATTTTTGTCACTCTAGGGTGGGCTGAATATCTAGAATAATGGGCTTCAGAAAGAATCTTGGCATGGAGCCCTCTGATGCTTGACACATATAAGAGGCCCTGGTACATCAGAATTCTATCCCTAGTTAGTTCAAATAAAGGGTGTTGTTGTTGTGGAATACCTCCCCTCGGTGTCATAAGCTCAGGATCCTCGCGCTTTCACTCTTTTACTTTAGTAATAAGGGAAGATTCTATTGTATTATGAATGATTACACCTCAATCTTCTGTATCTATACCAATCACACTTGCAAACTAACTAGTTGACATAGGTCTTTGTCATTTTAGCCTTATCATCCTCAATATGGCTTAGACTATCCATGGAATTTACGCTCAGTGCATCAACAACAACATTAGCTTTATTGAGATGGTATAAAATGTCAACATCATAATCCTCTAGTAGTTCTAGCCACCTTCTTTGTCCTAGGTACAACTCCTTCTACTTAAATAAATAGTGGAGACTTTGGTGGTAGGTAAAAACATCAATATGAACTTCGTAGATAATGGCACCAAATCTTTAGGGCAAAACAACTGTAGCGAGCTCAAGATCATGAGTAGGATGGTTTTGTTCATGTTTTAGCAATTATCTGGAAGCATATGTGATAACTCTACCATGCTGCATAAGAACATAACCTATGACCATTCTCGAGGTATCACAACATACAATGTAACCTGTGGTTTCATCTGGAAGAGCCAAGATAAGTGTGGTGGTAAGCCTTTTCTTTAGCTCTCAAAAACTCTTTTCACATGCTTCAATCCACTGAAACTTAGTTGCTTTATACGTCAATCTCATTAGTGGTGCAAATATAGAGGAGAATCCCTCAACAAACCTTCTACAATGTCCTGTCAGGCCTAAAAAGTTACAAACCTCGATCGGATTCAGGGGTATTGGCCAGGCCATTACTATTTAAATATCCTGGCCATCGACCTTAATACCATCACCTATAATAACATGGCCAAGAAAAGCTATAGAAGTTAACCAAAATTCATATTTACATAATTTAGCATATAACTTGTTATCCTGGAGAGTCTGTAATATAGTTTAGAAGGGGATTGCATGCTTAGCTTCTGATCGTGAATATATCAAGATGTCATCAATAAAAACGATCACAAATTCATCCAAGAATGGTTTAAAGACTCAATTCATTAGATCCCTAAAAGTTGTTGGGGCATTTGTAAGCCCAAAAGACATGATAAGGAACTCAAAATGTACATACCTCGTCTGAAATGCTATCTCTTGAATATTAATATCCCTGAATCATAGTTGGTGGTACCCAGATCGCAAGTGGATCTTTGAGAAACATTTGGCACTCTACAACTTGTCGAAAAAGTCATCAATCTACGGAAGAAGATACTTATTCTTGATAATGACTATTTTTAGTTGTTTGTAAACGATACACATCTGTAAGGATCCATAGACAAGGAGAAATGAAGCACCCCAAGGAGATGTTCTTGGCCTAATAAAGCCTTTATCGAGTAAATCCTTCCGTTGGTCCTCTAATTCCCTTAGCTCTGCAGGAGCCATTTTGTAGGGAGGAATGGATTAGGTTACGTATTAGGAAGCAAATCTATAGCAAAATTGATTTCCCTTTTGGGGGAATCCCTAGAATCTCACTAAGGAATACAATAACGAATTCATTCACAATAAGGACAAACTGAAGGGTCACTGACTAATAAAATGTCATGTCTATCCACAATGGTAACATGAACCTTAACCCTTTTTACACTACTCAGTATGAAGTTTACCGCATTGTGTACATGGAGGAGTAGGTTGTCATATTTATGCAAAATGCTCTTGTCGTCAGCTCTCAGGCTAGCCTGAACTCTATCCCTAGTCCTGACTTAATATAACGATCAAATTGGTAGCACAACATTTGTGGTGGGAAACTACCATTACTAACCTAGGTGGATATCAATGAAATGGGGTCCAAAAATCACCCTGGGACTCCATATAAGACCCCACAGTACGAGCCCTCTAATTCTTCTCTCTATCTCTGTGGGTATCCCAAATCTGATGAGAAAGGTCCTCCGTATCTAAGCAAAATCCATTATACGGGAAATATCTACACCATCCTATAGAGATACTATCAAGCAGTCTCTGATCAAATGATCCCCCAAACTATTTACATAACGATGAACTCTGGCGCTTATGGTACGTACAATATCTAGTGCATTTCTAGTCAAAGAATTGAACCTATGTATATACTTTGTTACACTCATATGCCCCTGCCACAAACTGATAAACTGGTCAAGATGGGCCCCGCAAACCTACTATGGCAAATAATGAACTAGAAATGCCTCAGAGAAGTCTTTCCACTCTAATGGTGGGGAATCAGGCCTTCTAGATCTCTCTCATGCCTCATACCACAAGATTGTGACATCAAATATTCGAAAAGAATCCAACTCCACAGCCTCAGCGCCGGAGGTACACATCACCCTCAATACTCTATACATATGGTCTATAATGTCCTGGGGGTCCTCAGTGGGCCTAGATCTTGCAAATAGTGGAGGGGCCAAGTGAAGAAACTCTCGTACCTTTGAGCTTTCTATTTAGTCCCTTCTGGAATCTGCTCTCGCCTCTAGTTTTCTACCATGAATAGAAACCATCCTAGTCAGTAGTTGAACAGACTCCCTCATCCCCTGCTCCCTCTGCTCTGGTGGGGTTAGGAGTACTAGATCTCCTTGGGCCTCAATAGGTGTTGGTGAATCTGGTACTGTGGGTACTGAAGACTCTCTATGTGCCTCAACGAAAAGTATATCCCCTTGGCCTACAAGGAATGACCGGTACCTTCTCTAGAATCCATACCTATCTCATGTTGTGCCATCTCCTAAATGTAGGTACCTTGTTAAATAAAATCCCCCAAAGTATGATTTAGATTTCACATTTTTCCATAGCTTTTCTCTATAGCACGATCTATTAAGTGAAAGAATTATAACCATCCCTAAATGCCTCATAGCCTCCTGATTATAAGTATAGTGCACAACACACCTATAATCAAGACTCTACTAGACACAACATTGTGGACTCCCTGGGATATGACCTGCTCTCATATCATGTTTGTCACGCCCCAAAATAAGGGAAGGCACGACTGGCACCCAATACCGTTATTGGCCAAGTAAGCCACTAAACATGTTAGCTGACTAACTTAAGGGCCAAAAGATCAGGCAGCATAACATCTGAAAAACTAATCCTGGACTATTTGGGTCGTGTCCTGGTTAACAATAAATCATGTACATTTGGATAGGTAAACAAAAATAATAAAGTACTAGCTAGCCAACAAGGCTGCAACAACAGAGGTACAGTTACACAGTATATGTATATATGCCAATCCTATGACTGGAGACTGGAAGGCATAAAAGAATCAACCAAAAATAGCATGTCCACAATAGCCTCTAATAGAGTCACTAACACTTCTGGGATAGGGCCCCAACTATACCCAACTATACAATAAAAGTAAGCATCCTGTGGAAAGTCCAGGAAGAGGTGGAGCCTACCAACTCATAGCTGAACTAGGCTCCTAGTGAAGGGGTTGATCAGAGTCCCAACTTGAACATACACGCATGAAATCGAATGCAGCGTCACCAGGCAACGGGACGTCAGTATGAATATACATGTACTGGTATGTAAGGCAGAAAGTGAAATCATAGATATCTGTAATAAAAAGGGTAATAGAAATACCACCTATAACAAAAACTCTGGTAACCTTCCTAGCGAACTCTCAACCTCCTAGTAATCAAATATGCATGGTATGCTCGAGTAATCACATGTCATGAATACATATATATAGATGTAAATTCATGACATACCCAACCAAATGCTAGCAATAGTTGTCCTTTACTGGAGCTACCCGATATCATATCTGACAACCTACGGCTATCCGTATCATATACATATATACATTCAGTTGAGTAAATAGTGTTATACCCCATTTTAACCGAGGTCAAATAGTGTACAACGTATTGGAAAGTCCTACCTAATTAATTAAGGAGT
>JBCEWC010012535.1:0-15778 GCA_038996855.1 Solanum aculeatissimum | reverse complement strand
GAAGATAATGACAATGTTCAGCTTGATATTGAAAAATAATATTTTTTATTGTATTCCTTGAAAAACCTTCAAAAGATAGATTATACACTTCTCGAATATAATGAATAAAACCCAGATGCGAAGGAAAACTATAAGACAAACCACAAACAATAACCATTTTTGCTAATTCTTCGAGATCGTTTTATTTACTATAGCTGTGGGGTTTGCTTGGACCAGCCGGATTAGACATATTTAAAACACTTTGAACCATATTTAAACCTCCTACATATTCTTTAGTTAAAGGTTCACCTATTTTTTTAGCCCTATTCACATCTTCTAGAAGAGCAATTTCTGGATTATATTTTCTCAAATGTGTAATTAATTGTCCCGTCCCTCTATGCGACCCAGTAGTCAAATGATTCATTATTTTCTTACATTTTGTGCATTGAACTGTAGTTATTTTCTCATTTTGTACCAAAAATTGTCAAACTAAAGATCTTTTAGGACGTTCAATTTTTGTAATTTTAATAAATGTAGGTAAGGGAGAGACATCATCTTCTTGGGGAGATAATTCCATTTTGGGACTAGCAGGGGTGTCATCTTCTTCATAATTTTCTATTTGAACCTCTTCATCTAAATCTTCCTCAAAATTAGTAAAACATCTATTTAATGTTTCATGGTCTAATTGATTTTATAAATTAAATTCTGTAACATTAGAACGTGACATAAAAGAAGTTTCATCAATGTGAGCAAAATCATAGGTATTAATTCTAAATCTAGGCGGCAATTTTTTGGTAGAACTACTTCCACCCCTATATTTCTTGGACATTGCTCTTTTTCAAACATTTCTTTGTGAATCCATTTTAGAAATTTAAAATAATAAAAATTTAATAAAACAAGAAAGATAAATATAAAAAAAATAGTAACTTAGTAAATACACAAATAACAAGAATAAAGTTGGAACGATTATACCAAACGTCTGTGTAAAAGCAGACGTATAACCAAAAGTAAGAATTGAGAGATGTCAATTGAAGCTTGTCAATTACTTTAAAAAGAACCTCCAAACTCCAACTAATCAATATCACAAAAGTTAATTTTATAATGAATAAGAGATTAAGAGAGATTGAGAATTGAGATTTGAGAAACAATGTAAGAGAGTAGAATAGATTTGTGAAAAAAATGGAAGAAAATGGTTATATTTATAGTGTTAGGGGGGTAAAGGGGAAGGGAGTCTAAAGGGGGTGAGGGGAGGCCAAAGAGTCGTTAGTGGGCCTCTCCTAACAGATAAAAAAAGGTTGGAAATGGCTATATAGTTGTTGGAGTAAGGGTGAATGTCGAACCAGTCCAGAATCGGTTTTAACAGAACCGGTCAACCAAAAAATAGCTGTGGCCGCTCTGGTACCTATTTTGGTAACGTAGGCTACCAGTTCCTTACCAATTCAACTGTAACCAAATCAATCGGACCAAGAACCAGAACAAAATTGGTCTGGACCGAAGAAAAACTAGTTCAAACTGAAGAAACATTGATCCTCTGCCAACCTTAACTCAGACTAGGTGGGATGAACTTGGGGGTGTTACATTATCTCCCCCTTGGGATCACTCATCCGCGAATGATAAACAGCTAAAAGACCTATCAAGCAGGAAGACCATCAAGAACTTAAATACTCAGATACTCGAATACTCATACTCCATAAATAATAGGATTCAAAATCGAAAGACTACTTCTAATCTCATCATTAGGCATGAATACAATTAAATACATGCATGTTCAAATACTCATAGACTCAAGAGAAGCATCAACTAAAAGATAAGAACTCAACTCAATAATGAAAAAGTAACTCAGAGAATAGAAATGAATCATTACCATCAATTTCATCATTAGGAGGCACAAATAAGTGAGGGTATCTAGCCTTCATATCCTCTTCAGCTTCCCATGTGGATTCTTCTACAAATTGATTTCTCCACAACACCTTGACGGATGCAACTTCTGTAGTTCTCATCTTGCAAACCTGATGATCAAGGATTTGGATGGGAATCTTCTCATAACTAAAATTGTCTTTTACTCCTATACTTTCAATAGGTACAACAAACTATGGATTGCTCAAACATTTCTTAAGCATGGACCTGTGGAAAACTGGATGGATGATCGCTGACTCTGATGGTAGCTCTAACTCATAATCTACATTGCCCACTCTCTTCAGAATCTTATAAGGACCAATATGCCTCAAACTAAGCTTCCCTTTCTTTCCAAATTGCACTATCCTCTTTATACGCCACACTTTCGGATACACCCAATCATTAACCTTAAACTATTAGTCTTTTCTCCTAATGTCAGTGTAGGATTTCTATCGACTCTAGGCAATATTCAATCTTTATCGAATGATCTTTACTTTCTACATAGCTTGGTAAACCAGTTCTGGCCCAACCAACTTTGCCTCACCCACCTAGAACCGTCCAATTGGTGATCTAGATCTCCTCCCATAAAGTGCCTTATAAGGGTCCATGTGGATGCTCAAACGAAAGTTGTTATTATACAATAACTCAATCAGGGGCAAATAGTCATCCCAATTACCTTTAAGTGAATGACACAGGCTATCAACATGTTTTCTAAAGTTTTGATTGTGTGTTCTACCTGGCCATCAGTCTGAGGGTGAAAAGTGATGCTAAGGTTCACCTTCAAACCCAAGCCTTTCTGGAAAGATCTCCAAACCTGAGTAGTGATTTGGCCTCCTCGGTTTGAGATTATAAATAAGGGAACTCAATGCAGTCTAAAAATCTCTCTTATATATTATTGGGCAAAATCCTCTGTATTGTCAGTCATCTCTACTACCAAAAAGAGCATAGATTTTCTCATCCCTTCAACTATCACCCAAATCCGATCATGCTATATGCGAGAACATGGTAAGTCTGTGACAAATTCCATGTTAATTATCTTCCACTTCCACTCTGGAATCTCAAAGTTCTGGGCACTAGGAAACAAGTCCAGTAATGTCACTTTTCATCCCGTTCCACCAATATACTTCTCTTAAGTCATGGTACATCTTAGTTGAGACCGGATAGATAGAATATTTAGTATTATGGGCTTCTTCCATGATACTTCCTCTAATATCATCAGCATCTGGAACACACAGTCTGCCTTGATATCTCAACACTCTATCACCCCCTTTGGTGAAAGCCATCACATTCTTCTTATGCCATCTTCCTTCAATTGCAGTAAGATGGGATCTTGGTTTTGTTTCTCTTTCACCTCCACTACTAGAGATAATGCAGACTCATTATGCATAAGAATTCGACCTTTACCAGATTCACCTAGTTGAACTCCCAATCATACTAGTCTGTGAACCTCTTTATTTAGCTCATTTTTCTCCTCCTCCACATGAGTGGTGCTCCCCATAGAAAACTTGCTAAGAGAATTAGCAACCACATTATATTTTCCTTGATGGTAGAAGATGTTCATTCCATAATCCATAAGCAACTCAAGTCATCTGTGTTGCCTCTAGTTAAGCTCTTTCTAGGTGAAGACATATTGCAGGTTGATGAGTCGTGAAAATACGACTCCTATAATGCTTTTAACATGGAATTTTTGTGAGTTCTCAAGAAAATTTATGGGTTTGATGTGTTGTTTTGTGCTACGTTTCATGAATAAGGTCAAGGCATGGATTCAGACAAGAAGGAGGCTGAAAGAAAGGAAAATAAATTGAACAAGGACCACACTGGCACCCTCACAGGTTGTGTGGCCTTACACGAGCCATATGATGAGCCTTCTAGTAGATTTGATGCATCACAGAAAGGAGAGGGGAAGGAAATAAACCAAGTGAGGCCTCACGGGATCTCTCACGATTTGTGAACCCTTTCACCGACCGTGGGGTCATCTGTGGACTCACACTTGGACTTCTTCAGTGCAACTCAAGGGTGAATGGATAATGTGTTTCCAAAGTAAAACACACATAGAATATAACGGATCGTGAAACCTTACACGGGTCGTGTACTAAGTCATGGAGCTAATGAAAGCTGGGAAAATGGTCTTTGAAGCAATAGGCTAAACCCACAACTAGGGTTGTAGGAACCATGATAACTTGTTAAGATAGAAAAATTTAGGGTAAAAGTCACGATTGATTATTGTATGCATCATTGTATTCTTCAATTTAATTTATTCATTAATATGTCAACGCATTAGGGTATGTATATATTCATTACATACCCGAAAAAGATGTAGTGATTAGGAAAGAACTCCTACGATAGAATTTGGGGTTATTAACCTAGTCTAAGCGCTTGAGACCAGAAGGTGAGAGCATCTTGGGGTTCATAACAAGAGGCAACGAGTATACATTCTGAGACCAGAAGGTAATGAATGAAATGTACCTAAATAGGACCGGAAGGTGAATTAGATGTTAATCAACTTGTTTAACTCTTTGTACACAATCATGACCGGCATATTCCCTAAGTTTGACTATCAATTGGGTGTCATGGGGACGACAATCCTAGCTTCACAATCAATTGTTGAAATCCAGTAGTTGTTGTTAGTTAGTTACTAGAATATCTTTGGAAGTTAGTTTTTAATCACAAAACCCCCCACTTATATGATGCATCTTTGTTTAGGAAATAGGTATTACATCTTGAACTAAGTGCTAATAGATATATTCTCACGTATTCCCTGTGGGATCGACCCCAACTCTTATGGAATTCTATATTTGATCAATGATCGCTTTACTCTTCATTTGGAGTATAAGTTTGGGCGTATCAAATTTTGGCACAGTTGCCAGGGAATACAGCGAATAAATTATCTATTAGTTACTAATTTCAATTGTAGTTCTATTTCCTGATTTTACTTTTTATTTTTGTTTAGTTTTTATAACAAGGGACAGGTAGTGTATGTCGTCCACCCACAATAAGGGTGCATCACTGATTCCTTATGACCCAGAGTTACAAAGATCCATTAGGAAGATGAATGCGCAGGAGTGCAACACACAAAGATGACGTGAGTTGGCCCTAAATATTGAAAATAGGGGCAATGATGGTTTATGAGTGCATGATCTTAATGGGGATAGGGTACCACCAATTATCCCACCTTAATATCAAGTTGGAATTATATCACCTGCCCCACAGCAACCTTGTTCACTGTATGACAACGATGATAGCGCTGGAGCCACTTGGGAAATCATCCTACCTGCTGGTGTGAAATTCACTATCACTAGCACTATGTTATAGATTCTCACTTTGAAGGGTTTGCTCACCGGTCAGGCACATGAGGATGCAAACTAGCACATCATGAATTTTGTGACCACCTGCTAGTCGACAAATATTTTAGGGGTTAGTCAGTAGGCCATCTAGTTGAGGTTGTTTCCATTTTCTCTGTCTGGTGAGGAAACAAAGTGGCTCAATGAGCTTCCATATGATTCTATTTGCACATGGGGAGAGTTAAAAGAAGCATTCTTAGAGAGATTTTTCCTCCTATCTATGAAACTAAAGTTGAATGATGAGATTAGGGCTCATAGGCAGCTACCGACTGAAGCCTTATATGAGACCTGGGAGAGGTTCAGACAGAAGATCAAACAATGCCCCAACCATAATTTCAAATATGAGCAGCTGAAAGAAGTCTTCTAAAGGTCTTGCAATTTCTTCACCAAGCCTATTATTAATGCTGCTTATGGGGGATCATATATGGCCAGGAGTTTTCCTGATATCGTGGTGATCTTAGATCAAGTAACCAAGAATAGCAGGGCATGGTATACCATAAATGGAGATTGCTCAAGGTTCATTATTGGGATGACTGCAAAACAAAAAAAGAAAAAAGGGGAACGGGACCAGGATATGGCATACATGGAACTCAGATGAACTTACTAACTAAAAGATTGTTGGGTGGAGGAATGCAAAAGGTGAAAGTAGTTGATGTTGTGGCCAGCTATGATGATGCAGGTTTTGATTTTGATGAGGAGGTCAAACTTCTGAGCAGCCAGGAGGGTTTCCAGACATTCAACTATGGGAACCAAGGTCTAAACTATGGGTGTGACAGCTACTATGATCGGCCTGGAGCTAGAGACACCAAAAGTTAGCAGAACAGAGATAATTACAGAAATAACTGGCCAGGATCATATGTGCCTCCCATGAAAAGGGAGTGTTAGAACAGTGGGGGTAGCATCTCTAAGTTAAAAGAGATGACGGCCAAGATACTTGACAAGGTTGAATCTACATAATGTGGAGTAACAGACATGTGAGGTGACATTACTAGCATTCATCAATTGGTAGACTCACACTCCATCTCCATTAAGCAATTAGAGAAGCAGATGGGTCAGTTATCAATTTTATTGAACTAGAGGAAGGTCGGGGCCCTTCCTAGTGACACAATTCAGAATCTCAAAAATGATGGTCATTACATGGTCATGACCACATGAAGTGTTAAGGTACTCCCTGACCGTTCCAACCATTGATACAGGTACAATTAAAGTGGATAACAAGGCGCCTGACACAAGTAAGAAACATCCAAATGTGGTAGTCGAAGAAGCGAAGGTGGTACCTGATGATGCTAAGGTCACTAAGGACCCTGGGGAGTCTGACAAACCAGTTTCACAGCCTTTACCAGCTATTCCTAAGCCACCAGCACCATTCCCACAGAGGCTGAGACAAAAATCAAAGAATGGCAAGTTCCAAAAGTTCTTAGAAATGTTAAAGGAGTTGTCAATAAATATCCTTTTAGTGGAGGCACTTGAGTAGATATTGGGTCATACTAAGTTCATGAAGATGAAGTACTTAGTAACTAAGTAGTGGACAATCACAGCTGAGTTGGTTGGGAAGATCCATCATTGTAGTGTTATTGCTACAAGATCACTGGTTGTGAAGAAAGAAGATCTAGGATCCTTCACTATCCCGTGCACTATTGGGGCTTATGACTTTGTACTGGCTCTCTACGACTTGGGTGCTACCATAAACTTGATGTCGCTAGCAGTTTACAAGCATCTGGGCTTAGGAGCTCCCACACCCACTACTATGCAACTTCTCATGAAAGACAGGTCGGTTAAGCCACCCATGGGGATTTTATGTGATATGTTGGTTAAAGTTGTCAAGTTCATCTTTCCAGCAGACTTTGTTATTTTGGATTGGCAAGTTGATTTTGAGGTCCTTATCATTCTTGGAAGACCGTTTCTAGCTACTAGCAGGGCATTGGTATATGTGGAATATGGAGAACTGACTAGACTAAACTCTAAGTAGGTAAAGTTTAACATATATGCTTCCATGAAAAGTCCTAGAGATATTGCAGTGATGTCAGTCATTGAAGTCGATGAGACTTACTTTTCTGAGGTTCCGATTGAGGAAGAGATGAGTGTTGAAGCATTGGTAGTTGTGATCATGAACTTCCTTGATAAAGGTGTGAATGCCTATAGGGACACTGTGAAAACTTTGTAGGGCAGGGGAACCAGACCCTGTGTTCCCAAAAAATTGGACTTGGACTTACAGAACAAACCATCTCCATCAGTTAAGCCGTCTGTCAAAGAGCTTCCTACTTTGGATCTCAAGGTACTGCCATAATACCTGAGATATGTATTTCTCCGCACTAATAACACTCTTCTCATGATTATGGCAGTAGATTTATAGGAGAGCCAGATGATGGCATTGTTGGGAGTGCTCTAAAAGTTCAAAAAGGCCATTGGTTAATCCATTGGTTGATCCATTGTAGATATTGTGGGGATTCCACAGGGAATATGGACACACAAAATCAAGTTGGAAGATAATTGTGTGTCTAGCATTGAACACCAGCGCCGGCTAAATCCCCCTATACAAGAAGTCGTGAAGAAGGAGATTATCAAGTGGTTGGACGTTAGGGTTATATACCCAATCTATGACAGATGGTGGGTTAGCCCGGTGCAGTATGTACCTAAGAAAGGAGGCATGACACTGGTCACCAATGATAAGAATAAGTTAGTTCCATCGCGACCTATCACTGGGTAGCGAGACTGCATGAACTACCAAAAGTTGAACATATGGACTTTGAAGGATTATTTTCCTATGCCCTTCACGGACCAAATGTTAGATCGACTGGTACGTCGAGGGTGGTACTATTTCTGGGAAGGGTATTTGGGCTGCAATCAGATATCTAAAGCTCTCGAGGATCAGGAGAAAATCACTTTCTCTTATTCGTATAGGACTTTTGCATTCAGGTAGATGCCCTTTGGGTTATGCAATGCCCCATCCACCTTTCAGCGGTGTATGATGTTCATATTCTCCGACATAGTTGAGGAAACCCTAGAGGTTTTTATGAATAATTTCTCTGTAGTGGGTGAGTCTTTTGATGATTGTCTTCAAAACCTCAGTAGGGTACTACACTGTTATAAGGAGGCAAACCTAGTCTTGAACTGGGAAAAGTGTAACTTCATGGTCAAGGAAGGAATAGTCCTCAGCCAGAAGATCTCGGTAAGGGTCATAGAGGTAGACAAGGCCAAGATTCAGGTTATTGAAAAATTGCCACCTCCTATCTCGATAAAAGGGGTCCAAAGTGTTCTGGGACATGCAGGTTTCTACCTCCGATTCATCAAAGATTTCTTCAAAATTGGACACCCATTGTATAAGTTATTGGAGAAAGATGCTAGGTTTTAGTTTGACAAAAGCAACCTATAAGCCTTTGTGACCCTAAAGCAAAAGTTGATCTCTGCGCCTTTGGTAGTTGCTCCCAACTAGTCAGCCCCATTTGAGATAATATGTGATGCCAGTGAAACTACTGTAGGCATTGTGCTTGGGCAGAATCACAACAAGGTTTTTCATCTCATCTACTATGCTATAAAGACCCTCAATGAGGCCCAAATGAATTACATTGTGACTAAGTAGGAGCTATTCGAGATAGAAAAGGGATCAAATCCAAGCTAGAGGACAAGTCTCGAGGCGATAATTGGTTGACCATCGATGATTCATTACCCGATGAGCAGGTATTATCCGCTTCTATTGACTTAATTCCTTGGTTTGCTGATTGTGCTAACTATCTAGTGAGTGACCTCATGCCTGAGGGCCTAACCTTTCACTAGAAAAAAAAAATTCTTCATGATGTACGCAGGTACTTTAGGGATGAGCCGTTCTTGTTTTGGACATGTGTTGATGAGATCATTCGGTGGTGCATCCCTGAGGAGGAGATGATGAGTATCATGGAGGCTTGTCACTCCTCCCCAGTGGGGGTCATCATGGTAGTGGCAGGATAGCTAAGAAAATACTGCAATCTGGGTACTTCTGGCCCACCATTTACAGAGACACCTATAACATAGTGCAGGGATGTGAACAATACCAACACCAGAGAAACATCTCTAGGCATCAGGAGATGGCTATGACACCTATTCTTGAGGTGGAGATATTTGACGTTTGGGGCATTGACTTTATGGGCTCATTTGTAAGTTCCTATGGCATGAGGTATATCTTGGTAGCAGTGGAGTATGTCTCAAGGTGGATAAAGGCATGGCATTACCAAATAATGAGAACAAAATTATGGTCCAATTTCTAAGACAGAATATCTTTTCCAGATTTGGGGCTCCTAAAATGATTATCAGTGAAGAGGGAACTCACTTTTGTAACAAGATCTTCCATGTTGTGCTGACTAAGTATAGAGTCCGCCAACACAAGGTTGTCATGCCCTACCATCCACAAACCAGTGGCCAGGATGAAGTTTCAAATGGAGAGATTAAAGAAATCTCATCCTAGTTTGTGCATGCAGCTAGAACTTATTGGGCCAAGAAACTGGATGATGCGTGTGAGCTAACCGAATGGCTTACAAGACTCCTATTGGTATGTCACCATATCAATTGGTGTTTTGTAAGGCCTGCTATGTACTGGTAGAGTTAGAACATAAAGAACTCTGGGCTTTAAAGAAGTTGAATATGAATTGGGATGAAGCCATAGATTTGAGACTTGATCAACTCAATAAGTTAGAAGAGTTTCGCCTGCACGCATATGAGAGTGTTTCACTCTACAAAGCCAGGATGAAAGTCCAGCATAAAAAGCACATCGTACTATGTAGTTTCAATATTGGTGACAAGATGTTACTATTCAACTCTAGACTGAGGCTTTTTCCAAGAAAACTCAAGTCTAGGTGGGTTGAACCGTATAAAGATTCTCAGATACACCACCATGGTGCACTAGAGCTAGAAGCTGAAACTGGGCATAGATTCAAAGTCAATGATCAACGGGTCAAGAAATATTTGGGTGTTACTGCTGAAATCTCCTTGGTGGAGGAAGAGCACCTTGACAAATTCTGAGTATTCAAGGAGCCACATCAAGCCGTGACGTTAAATCAAGCGCTTCATGAGAGGCAAACATAGGTTCTATTAGGGAGTCCTTGAAGGTGTACACGATGGGCGTCACATGCATCAGAGCTAAAAATAAGAAAATATGGGTGAAGTCAAGGGCCACAGATCATTACACAGACCGTGTGTCACCACATGGTCCGTGAGATGGCCCTGTGTAGCGCATCTCCAGGTTAGTACTTGAAATTCTCCAAGAGGAATCAAACGGATAGACCAAATAGACCGTGTGACATCACACATACCGTAAGGTCATCCGTGAGAAGCGACCAACACTGTGCCAACCAAGGGTCGTCAGACGGGCGGCCAAATGGACCGTGTCACGTGTCACGGGCCATTTGGCTGACCATGTAAGTGGGGTTGACAAGTTTTGACTGGTCAAAATTGACCCTATTTAAAACCCCACACGCCCTATTCCCCATTGTTCACACTTCTCCCATTCCTCTAACACCTGACCTCTCAAATATACCCAAAATATTCTCCTTCACCATGAAAGGAAGCTTTCTCTCATTATTTGTAGAGCAAACCGTGGTTTGGGCCTTCAATCCCTTAGCACACTATTATTCTTCATTCGAGTAAGTGGAATTTTATTCTTCTTTTAGTAAGGTTAGTAGTTGCATGCGACTAATTTTGCTTAAAATTGATGTTCTAAGTAGGAAATTATGATATGGCATGGTAGATTGAGTAGGGTAATCTGTTAGTGGTGAGATGATGTGCTAACAAAATACAGCATTGTTAATGCTTAAAACTTGGGATTTTGGGCGTTCGCAAAGAGATGTTAGTAGATTTGATGTTTGTTTTGTTTATTTTTTACAGGATTTCAATGCTGGCATGCAGAAGATTGGCAGTTTATGAGACCCTCTATGGGTCGTGGGTCATTCCATGAGTCATAGAGGAGGTTTCATTTGTTGTTCTATTGAGGAGTTGAGGAGGCAATCCCACTCTACGATATCCTAGCATAAGGTATAGACCAACATACGAGTCATAGAGTGAGGTCGTAAACTGAAGAAGAAGAAAGTGAAGAGTTTCTAAAAGTGGCTCAGACGAAACCCTTCACGGGTCATGAAATACTTCATGACTCGTGAAAGAGGTTTTGTGCAGAGTTCCAGAGCTTCAACCACATTCCATGAGACCCCGACTCATGAGCCGTGAACCATCCTAAGAGCCATAGAGAGTGCTCGTGACCAGTGCTGACATAGTTATCCTATTTCGTTTCAGCTTTGTATTTTTAGTATTATACTTTTTTTTTAGGTTTTTATCAAATATAGTTGAAGAGAGAACGTCTTACAACATAGCTTACATCCTTGTGAACAATATTTTGTGATTCAACTAGTCAAAGTTTGCAGTTTCATTGAGATTCCAGATTTCGTTCATCAATTCTTGTTGCATAAGTTATTAAATTATGTATTCTTCTTACATGATTTTTGATCAAACCTCAAGTATGTGTGGCTAAATCCACAACTAGGGTTGTGGGAACCGTGACGAACTAACTAAGATAAAATTGGATTACTTGTAATTTCTTGCATTGTGTCTAGGATGTATTAGTTAACTTCTTTAATTTAACTAATTTTTAACAGAAGGCCTACGTTAGAACTCGCTTAGTATCACCTGCCTGATCCAATAGGTGACGAATAGGAAAATAAGTAATTAACAGAGGTTGATTGACTTATTCTCAACTAATCAGGCTACTAGGGGTAGTTGTTTCGGTCTGGGACAAAAAAATTAAGGGTTAGTAATGCCACATCACAGAGACTGATCTAGTAATGTGATGAAATTAACCTAGATGCCCGATCAAGGATTTAGGAGAATTTAACTTACCAACCTGCACCTACAAACCATAAAAGAGTCTCAAGTATCCAAGAACACTTAGTTAGGGAGTCATGGGGAACACGTCGCCCTAGTTCATTTCTCTACTGATTATAAATAATTTATGGTTATAGTGATAGTTTAGAATTTATTTTCATCGCAAATCCCCCCTTTATTTTATTCATTTTTATTTTTCTATTCCTGGAGATACTAGAGTACATAAAGTCAATTTACGCTATCATATTCCTCGTGGGAATGATCCTAACTAATGTTAGGTTAAATACTTGAGTACAACCACATCAAAACCTCCTAGTAGGGGTGTATTCTAGGCGTATGTGCGGAGTGTGACACAACATTTAATGGCGCCATTATTGGGGAATATGTCTAGACTTGATTAGCATATTGTAATTTGATAGATTGCTCTGTATTTCCCTAATTTTATTGTTTTTTGTTCTTTTTATTCTGATATAGGGTTCAAGTGAACGGTGCATGTTAACAACTAGAAGTCGAGGCACTCCCTTGATTCCTTTTGATCCTGAGATTGAGAACAGTAGAAGATAAATGGCCCGACAACCCAGAACTTATGTTTAAAATATGCTGAATTCCGCATTGAATTCTAATTAGGACAACCTATACATAGTCATTCCATATCTTGAGGGGCTTCGAGCCGTAGCAAACGACTGGAATCAATATCGGTTGAACCCAATGGATATGGATGTTACTGGAGAAATAGTGTTACCTCCACTTTTGGATGACACTAAGTTTTTATATCGAGTGGGTTGTTGTCGATGCTTCAGAATTGCGGGTTGATCACAGGGACCAATACATGCACAATGTTGTTTTTGTCTGCAAGAGTGTAATGGGGAACCAAAATTTATCTATGGATGTCGTCGGGCTCCGTGTATTCCCATTATCTCTTACTGGAAATGCAATGTCTTGGTTGGCTGAGCTTTCACAGAGTTTGATCACCAGCTGGACTGAGTTGCAGATAGCCTTTTGGAGAGGTATTTCCCCATCTCCAAAAAGCTCAAGCTGAAATAGGAGATTAATAACTTTGAGCAGTTGCCTGGTGATACGATTGGTACTACATGGGAGCGGTTTTCAAAGTGATTGAGAAAGGATCCTAAGCACAAGATAATAGACGAGTCCCTGTTGAAATCGTCTACAGAGCCCTTGATGAAAACGGGCAAGCAGTCGTTGACACCATCATGGGTGAATCGTTCATAGATCATACCTTCCAGGAGATTGCAGAAAGGCTAGAGAGGGTGGTCAAAACAAATTGTGCATGGGGAAGAAGGGACAAGACCACAACATGGAACTCATTTGTTGTTACTACTACTTTGGTGCAAGCACAAGTTAGTGAAGAAGTGATGCAAGAACTTGCACAGATTAGTACCAATGTGGAGTTGTTGATGAATCAGAATGCTGAGAAGGTGAATGCAGTTGCTCATCAGCCCAGGCACCCATGTTTGAGGAACCCTATTTTGAATATGAGGCTTGTTTTGTAGCTATGTAGATGAGGGGTATCCGGCCCAATACCCTGGGGTTCAATTAGGATTACTGGTGCCAAGGGCAAGGAAAGCAGGGTCGAAACTTGGCCATGAGGCAGCCTACAACAACAACAACAGAAGTGGCTTCTATGATCGAAATAGAGGCCAAGAGAGAGATGTCGAGTGGGGTCGCAGAGATGGTTATAGAAGCAGTACTTATGTTCCACCCCAAAATTGTGATACTGGTGCAGGTTCATCCATGGTATCACAACTCGCACTGGTAAGCAGACAACTGACCCTCCTATTCTTGCAGATGATGATGAGGTTCGTGATGAGGGTGTTGTTGATAAGCAAGAAAAAACTTGAAATATCGGTGTTCGGACTAAGGAAAGCAATGCTACGCCAGCACAGTCGAAACCCATTCCTAGCCCTCCTCTTCTCTTCTCACGAAGATTAATGAAAAGGGGGAGGAAATTAAGTTCAAGCACTTCTTTTCCTTGTTGAAGCAGATGTCTATCAACATCCCACTAATTGAGGCATTGGAGAAGATGCCTGGATACGCAACGTTCATGCAGGATCTAGTGACAAAGACGCACATTGTGTGTCAGGAGATCTCACAAGAGCTCCAACACTTCAGTGTTATCTCTACCCGATCCTTGGTACAAAAGAGAGAGGACCCTAGAGCATTCACCATTCCCTACATTATAGGGTACGTAGAATTCGCAAGGGTATTATGTGATCTTGGTGTCAGCATTAACTTAATGCCCCTTGTAGTTTTCAAGAATCTCGCCCTGGAAGCCCCTACACCTACTAGCATCCGACTTTTGATGGTTGACCACACTATGAACAAGTCGATGGGGATCCTGCATGATGTCCTTGTTAAGGTGCATAAGTTGATATTCCCCGCGAACTTTGTGATCTTGGACTGTGAAGTCGACTTTGATGTCACAATCATCTTGGGAAGGCCTTTTTTGTCCATTGGGTGATCCCTGGTGGACATGGAATCCAACCTCCTCAAGTTTAGATTGAATGACGAAGAAGTCAGCTTCAATGTCTACAAATCAATGAAGAGGCCCGACGAGCTTAAGATGGAGGTATGGGCTATTGGTAAAGTTTGAGTAATCAGATAGCTCGTGTCGTGCCGTGACGTTAAATCAAGTGCTTCTTGGGAGGCAACCCAAGATACCTTTTTGTAACAATTGCAGTTTAGTTTCAGTTCTTAGCTTTAGAATTTAGATTATGCTAGTTTTTTATTTGTATTTTTAGACTATAAAATTTGGACAATGGACTAGAATTATAAAGGGTAATAATGTATTTTTGCAGGTACCAGACCAAGTCAGCCAAATTTTGGCTGGAAAGGAACAGAAACTAAAGTTCACGACATATTCTATGGACCATGCGACATTTCATGACTTATGGACCATCTCATGAAGAACTCCAGTGAATAAGGATAGGTTGCACTCTAGTCCACGAACCAAGTCCATGATTCGTATGTAGAACTATGGGTCATGGATTGGGTTCATGGACCCTACGTTATTCTATGAAATATGACTAAGTATCAAGGTCATTTAGAAGACACATCATGAGTCATATTGCAAGATATGACATGTATCACGACTCGTAGACAAAAGATAGGTATGTAAGGGTTTCAGGCATCTACAAAACCCTGATTCACGGGCTGTAGAGCATTCCATGACCTGTAATCAAGATCTCATAAATCCAGCACCACTACAGCATGACCTGACCCGGTATGGTTTAAATAGGGGTCAAAATTATTTTGACCGATTTATTCATAAAAACCGATGATCGGAAAACCTAGAGACACTATCCTCGTTATATTCGGACCACCACTCTGACATCCCACATCATGCTTTCAGCCAAAATTTGGCAACCCACACCCCCTAAGGTTCTGAACCCTAAATTGCTTCCCCATCACTCTTATCTCAATCGCGGTTTGAATCAGTAAGTCTACTATTTCTAGAACTTACCCTATTGAATTATGATCTTTTAGCGAGTTTTGACTTGGGTTGGGGATGGGTTATCAGAGTTGGGAAGCTATTAGCTTACCTTAAAACTTTAGTCATACATTGTGAATGTTTGATTAAGGTTAAATTTGATGCCGAAAAGGGTGGGTATGTTGAATTGTGTAATAGTGTGGCTGCTCGGTCATGTTTATTTAAATTGAAAATGCATTCACATGGCCAAGTAGTAGCACACAAGATGGCGAGT
>JBCEWC010012534.1:0-15779 GCA_038996855.1 Solanum aculeatissimum | reverse complement strand
CTTTTTCGAATGGTTATGATAGGCTAAAGTACCGTTTAATAAAAAATGACGCCTTTTGAGGTTTTTTAACTTTTGTTTTGTTGGTCTATTTAATTGATTTTTAAAATATTGAATTATTTAAAAAAAAAAAAAAAAATTATGTGAGAACGCCACGTAGGCGGGCCTTACATATTCTTTTATATATATATATATGATATGATTATATTTGGCTCACTTTAAAATGGCTAGATAACCAACCTATTTAAAACAAAATAAGAAGAAATTTTATTCATTTCTCCACCTCTACTTGTGATGGCAATCATAACCAATTTTGCTGTCTAAACTCAGCAAATGATGTTGGCGGTGACTCTGATTTTCTTTTGTGGTTCTTTATGAAAGCTTAAAAGTTTTTGGATGAAAATGATGTTCAAATAATTGCATGGAATTCTTTTGAGTTCTATTGTCAGTATCACAATGATTTCAATATGTTTGACTTAATGTGAAAATTTTAAAAAATAAAAAGATTAATTTATTAGATAAAATTTTCTTTTTGTTTTTTATCAAAGAATTGATTCTGGACTAGTTAGAAAAAGAAATTCCTAATTTTTATACAGATAATACTGATACATTTGATTAGTGAGAAACTTTTAAATTCCGTAGCCTTTAATTAAAAATTTATGGAATGCACCAAATGTCAATTAATATCATAGTTTAAACACGTCGAGAGGAAAGTTAGTGTCGGTGAATTGTCGAAAAGGAGAAAACTAAAAAAGAGTAAAAAGTTAAATTGAAACAAAGTACAGTAAATTTTCAAATAGCTACTTGTATGCTCTCATTAATATTATCGGTCCAATAATAAACTAAAATAATAAAATAGTAAGTAATGACAAACAAGTTTACGTAAAAATCTTCTTATTCAAGAAAGGAACAAAACAGTTCTCAACTCAACTTTATTATCATCAAGGAGAAATAACTCGGTTACAATCTAAGAAATTTAATCCTTAATTCCTTCCCTCTTGTAATGACAATTCAATATCCTAGCTCACTAAGCAACAATTTTGTTGCCCATGATTAATCTAAATCTTTTAAATTCAAAATAACTAATATATAACTGTGTTTAAAAGATAAGACTCAGATGAAACATCTAGTCCTTTTTACAAGATTGAGTTGAGAAATATAAACTAAAAGCAGATCTAAATGATGAACATTTGATAGGATTCCATTGTTGTTCTTTCAAGAATATTTATTGAGTGATTTCTACTTTTGCCTTTTTGATAAGAAAATTTCGATTTGCCAAAAAGCTGGCTTGTGCCATAAATAAATCGGGATCCAGCTCAATGATCAATTGGTTAAATAGGTCTTGGAATTAACACAAAAGAAGTATGCAAATTGTTGGAAAAAAAGTCTAGTCCTCTCATTCCTTTCTTTGAGTCTAAACTTTTCATCTTTTTTCAGTAGTTTCTTTATTTCACATGTCCTGCAAGTTTTTTGTTCCCGTTATAACTTTGAGTTTAGTGATAATAATATTTGAATGTTTTTATTGTAAAATTGGAGTTGTTACAATGATATTGAACAGATACAACAATTCATCCGTAGGGGAAGCATGAAAAATGAATTCATTTGATCCCCTGAGGTGAAAGTGGCAAATAGGCGTATTGGGTCAAATATGAACACATTTAATGTCGGTTAGCTGAACACAAATGAAATATAATCATGTTACAAAACCCCAAAAATTCTTTTTTATCAATTTGAAATAATCGATTTACCACAAATTAAGAAAAACTCACAAGATATAACCAAAAGTGAATAAAAATATCATACCTATTTACATGAAGATACACATAAAAGGAGAAGAGAGGAAAAAGTTAGTCGAGAGAGAACAGAAATATATCAATAAAATTGAGCATCCCTAATTTATGGAGACAAGGTTTGGATGATACAGAAATTTAAATCCTTTTTATACACCAATTTTTACATTTTTCTATTCTTAAAAATTGTACTATGCATATTATTTTTAATATAATAGATCAAATATTTACTAAGAAATAATATAAAATGTCAACGTAGCTAATCCAATGGGAACTATCTTCAAACCAAACGATCCATTAGTCCTTTAATTTTAATTATTAAACTTGAGTCCTTTTTGTCTTGGTTCTCAAACATGTAGTGAATTTGTTAGACTGGACCCATATATCTACAACAATCATGACAAGTTTCCTTACTTTATAACTTTGGAAATTTGCACAAGTTTCCTTACAATTTTATGGCTACAACAATCATGACAATACAATATTTTTACAAGGAACTTTCGAACCTTTGCCTAACTAAAACCTTACATTTAAGTAATGCTAATCAAACCTCTTCTGCCCCTGCAACTGGTCACTGTGATTAGTGACATGAAAATCAAGATTTTGCTACTACTAAATTGTCATTGCTAATCACAAGCATTTGTAAAATGATAATTCTTCATGTAACAAAATTTCTAACTACAAACAAGTATCTAAAGAATTTTAGCTGTCTAACAATTATCAAAACTATAGCCTATATAATTGCCGGGCCCAAATACTTCAGCAAGATCTTGACTCGTTTGGAGTATCATCAACGGCGCTTGGTGCTTTGCGTGCCTTAAGATCATCGATGTAATTCTGGTATATGTAAGTACAGAATCCCCAAATCGCCATCAGCATGGCAATTATCTTCACACCATTCATCTTGTCATGGAGGATTATCACAGAAGCAATAGGGGTGATCGCCAAGGAAAGCGTACTAATGACATTAGAGAACAATGAGGACACCACGAAAACCAAACCAACAACCCCAACTGAGCAAATCTGCCAAGCTATAGCTGTCCAAACCAGAGTCATCACATACGCAAGTTTTCCAGCAGTAAAACTACCCATTTCCCCTTGCAAAGTCTTCCATTCTCCGCTAGCAAAGAGACCTGCTGTAGAGACAGCTGTGGCTACAAGTGCTGTGTAAATTTGCATCTCCAGAACCACAGAAAAAGTTTCTTTCTTTAGAACCTTTTGGAATGAAAGCTGCATAAGGGAAAGCAAGAGAGCATACATAGCTGAAGCGGCAAGAGTAACTACAAAGCCAATGACATATTTAGACTTGGTTACACCTGAAGGCTTATCAGAACCTTCGTTGATAGCAAGAAGAGAGGCAGATAAAGAGAGCACGATAACAGAATTCATGATCAGTGCTGTGAACCTTTGATGGTTTAGGAAGAAAGAAAGGACTGCACTGAAAACCAATTGTGTTGCACAAATAAGGGAATACGTCGAAGCCGAGAGATACAATAGACCAGTAGAATAGAGCATGTTATCTCCTGCAACCAGTACCCCAATTACGAAATAGAGCACGCTAACTGTGATGATTGAAGGTCGATTGGAGCCTTCTGAATGAACTTGAGGAGAAGAAATAAATAGGTAAGGAATGAAAAGAATAGGAAAAGCAGCTGTCTGGACAACAGTGGCCATCCATTTACTATTTCCACCCTTCTCATAGTAAAATCTTCCCAAAATTACAGCAGCAGCTTGACCAACAAGAAGGAAAATAATGTTGAGTGCCACCAGAAGCCAAAAGTGCAGACGGTTCATCTTTGCCAGCGGATGCTGTGCATTATCTTTTAGCAAAATAGGTTGCTGATTATCTGATGTTAGAACAACCACCAAGGACATAATGAGTATGGTATCAGCAAGTACAAAGAACACAATCAATCAAGTTATCAAAGACATAACACAAGAGAGGTTATAGATGGACTGGTAACAAGTGATCACTTGTCCTGTCTCCACTAATATCTCATATCTACATGCCTCAAAATTTATAGTTACTTTATGTAAAAAGATTCTTTTAACAAGCACAAGCAGTTATTCATGGCCACTATTAAGAAGTAATCCAAGAATAACTACTAATACTACTAGTCTCGTTAACAAACAGAAGCAACTTTTCTTGAAATTTCTTACCACAACAACAACCCAGTATAGTCCCAAATGCAGGGCCTGGGGAGGTTAGAGTGTACGCAGAACTTACACTGCCTCGAGGAGGTAGAAAGTGTAACAGATAGGCGTCTTAGATATAGATTTCTATTATATCTAAACTCTATAAAGGGTGTGTAATTTGTGATGTCTAAGTAGACTATCTCCTCAGTCCTTGATGCCTAGTTCCCGTAGGTTTCTTGATGTTTCGTCTCTGTGTATATTCATTATTGCTGTACATATTTTGAGTACAAATGAAGACCTCATTCATGGTATCAGAGTCTTTTGTGGTTTAACAGCAATTCCCTCTTTTAGTTCCAATTTTTTTTTCTTCTTTGAAAAATCAGTTTAGAATGGGAGATAATACTCAGAACTCTTCTGCCTCAGCAGCTTCAGTTGTTTCAACGACTGCCATTGGAAACTATTCTCCTATGCCTAATCTTGCTCACTAGTTGCCAGTAAAGCTCACATGAATGAATTTTCTGCTTTGGAAGACACAATTTCTTCCAATGATTTGTGGTTGTGGTCTTAACCATTATATTGATGGTAGCGAACCAGAATCACCGTGTGCTTTGGATGGCGATCGACCAAATCCTGGTTATAAGGTTTGGGTGTGTCAATATCAACTCGTCTTGAGTTGGATAGTTGCTTCAATTTCAGGGAGCATTCCCCCTCAATTGGTTGGAGTAGAAACAACTCGTGAAGCTTGGGAAAAACTTGTGGCAGCCTAAGCCACTGGGTCTAAGCCATTGATTGAAGAACTTAAGGCACAATTACACAGCTTGTGTCGTGATAATGCTACTATTGAAAGTTGTGTGCAAGTGGCAAAAGCGATTGCTGATAAGTTAGCTCTCTTGCAGCACTCGGTCACTAATGATGACTTAATGGAGTTTGTTCTTGCTGGATTAGGCCCTGCCTATCGGCCCTTTCCAAGGTCGCTTGAATCACGTCATGAGGACGTTACCTTTGATGCACTTTATGGTATGTTACTCGATGAAGAAAGACAACTAAAACGTGAAGACACTAGTATTGATATTGCTCCAACAGCATAGTACACAAAGTTCTCTTGGTGTTTTGAAGTTTTTCCTTAGGTGTACAAAAGATGTGAGGATTCTATGGTCTAATAACAGCATCAATTTCATTGGCAGTAAAACATCCTAGTGCAATAACACACACAGAAAAGTGATTTTTACTTCATATAAATTATGATTCTTTAAGTGTATGATGCAGCAACAGCTCAGAGCTGAAAAAGGAAAACGAATAGACCTTTCTTCTTTATCATTAATTTACTGTTTGACAAAGAAAAGATCAATTTTTTAATCTCAAATTTATGATGAAATTCAAGAGCTTCACTGGAACTCATTACTTTATTCAAAATTAGAGAAAGAAAAATTCAAAACCGCATGGAAGCAACAAAGAAGAATCCAATTGATCCCCTTATCATATAACACAACCCACAATACCTAATAACTCTAACAACATAGTGATCAGATAGAAAATAGAAAATCATAAACTCCAAGAATCCATTTTTCAAATTGAAACAACCCATTAACCATAAATAAACGAAACCCCACAAAAAATGAATATGAATATGACATGTATTTATGTAAAAATAGAGAAAAAGGGCGAAGGAGAGGACCTGCCATAGTGGGAAAGAAGGGAAATATTGGTCAAGCGGCTCCAGGAGCCTTGAGTCAGAGAGAAGAACGGCACTTCAATGAAATACAATTATAACTAAATACAAATTTAAAGGAGAGACCTTTAGCCGAATTTACTACTATAACCCCACCACAAACTACACCTAAATATTTTTTAAAAAAATTATACAAATTGAATTTCAACATAAATATCGAACCCACGTACACAAAAAGAACGTTGGAAATTGAAGGCATATTTCAAAGGGTCACGAGATGATGACCGTGAATGGGGAAGAAAGCAGAACAAAGAGAGGTGATAGTGAGGGTAGGGTTTTGACCAATGGGGAGGGAACACGTAGGGGACATTATTTTCAAGACCTGTGAAGAATATAAATGAAAAGGTGATGACTGATAGATTTTGACTACTGTGTATTTAGTTGGCATCGTTTAATTAAGCTAAAATTTTTTTGAGATAAATGTTAAAGGTATATTTAAATTATTAAAAATAAAATTTTCATATTAAAAGTATTACTTATTTGTTATAAAATATATTTTTTAATAGTGCATGTAATATATCTTTTCCTTCATTTAAAATTCTTTTATTCCATAACATTTCATATGAATAAAAAGATTTGTAATTGTTCTTTCCAGCTATTGGCTGCTGCAGATTGCTTTCAACAACGACTTTGACCATAAGATAGACTTCATGTCTCAAGTTTTTACCTCAGAAACAGAAGCTCTGAAATTGATATTGAGATAAAAATTAAATAAATTATTAATATTAGTTAAAAGTCAAAAATTCGGAATAAACGAATTAAAAATAAGGTACTGATACAAATATGGTGTTGAGAATATGAAGGCTCAAAGGAAACACAGACGAACGTAAATTTTCTATTTGTTTTGAATTAAAAAAGTGACCGAAGATGTCTCATCTTTTGGTGTCGTTTGAACTCAAAAAATTTTGAAAATAAAACTTTAGAAAAATTGAAAAAAGCTTAGAAAGTACTGTAGTATTTGGCCATAAAATTTAGTAAAATAGTGAAAGAATTCTCAAGTTCCTAAATACTAGAAAAAATTAGTATTTGAGAAGTTTTAAATATTCAAAAATTACCTCAAATTCTTATATTTTATGAAAAACACCTGTAATTTATTTATTCCAACTAATATTTATTTATCTCTTCCGAAAAAGTTTAAATTATAATTTGAGTAACAAGATTGAGAAAAAGAACAATTTGATTTTAATTGATTATAATTCCAACTGAATCGGTGACAAGTTTGAGTATGCGATTGATGTGTTGATCTTGCCCATATTGTTATCTTGTTGTTGTTGATTGTTATCAATTAAGTTATATAAAAAAAATTCTAACGGAACATGTTCATTATAGAATGAAAAATAGAAATATAAGGTAATTTTTAATAACTTTTATTTTAAAAGGCCATTTTTGACCCATTAAATTACAATAAGGGCATTTTTGGACCAAAATATTGACAACAAGGACATTTTTGACCAAACTATAAATGAAAGATAATTTTGTTCCTTTCATATAGTTTAAGAACATTTTTTACCTTTTCCCTTTTCTTTAATGGAAGAGCAATTTTAAATCTGAGAATAACTCTATGTATCTCATGGTTCTCTTTCTTCTTTTTTTTTTCAATTATATCCTTATTTAAATTTGAATAATTTTAATTTATCATTTATTCTTTATTAAACTTTACTCTAATATACGAACTACTTTTGTATTATTTATTTCCTTCCGTATCAATTTTTGAAGCTTCTTTTCCGCCTCTCGTCTTTTCTTTCATGTTTTAGTCTATTTTTTGAGGTTCGTTTTTTTTTAAAGTTCTTACCTTTTTATTTTCTTGTTTTATTTGTATGGATTGAAAATATATTAGCTTGTATGTTTCCCTACTTGACTCTATGTATTAATTTTTAAAAAAAAATTATTAAAAAATATTAATAAATTTAATATTTATAATAATTAATGATATTTTTGTAAATTTTCAAGTTATGATACAATCAAATCAAACAATAAATTATCAGTAGCAGTCCATACAATTTATTCAAACATTGTACAATACAATACTATATAATATAGTACCATACCATACATTATGAAATCACGGTAAACCACCTTCCAAACAAGTTGTAAGGGTATAATTTTTATTCAATAGGTGGGCAGAGGACATCTTTGAGTCATTTCTGAAATGTCGAAAGGCTTTTTTTTTTTTTTACCCTTTTCCAAAATAGAGTAATAAACTCACGCAGCTTGCATTAGCTCTGTAAGGCACAAATAAAGTTTCTCTGCGTTCAACCATTACTCGCTCGAGAACGTCCAACCAAAACTTCTGATTACAAAACTGCAATGAATCAGCTGATAACATGCGCTTAAAGACTTGTTCCATATGGAGCTGCTAAATTGCATAGGTCTAGAGACTGATACAAATAAGTGACACATACTAGGGTCTTACTCAACTACGATGACAACCTCCTGTGTCCAACTTTAACAAATAGCAAAAAACAAAAAAAAATCAAATTTGACGGAAGTCAACGAAAAACTTTACAGACAATACTTGTCAAAAAACAAAATGTAAAACTGAGTCGAAAACTATGGAATTGCAAACCATAAAATTAACAAGCACATCCTCCCGATTGTGCCTGTGATTGGGATGCACTTGTGTTGCTTGACTTGAGATTGACATCAACCATGTCTTCTTGCTTAGCTGAAGATAGTGTCTCCATTCCTGGCAATGCTGCTGCAATTTTCCTAAATAGAGGCTGCAAGAGTTGAATATGCACTATCAGCAACAAAACAGCAAGTGGATGAAAGAAAAAGAAGTTGTGAACAATAACTTGATAACATCAAAACACTGATTTTCTTAGCGTGAATGCACAAATGATGCATATTGTTATCTTCCATACAAAAAAACAACATATTTTCACATTTTATTGAAGCTAATATCACTTACTTTAATATTGAAGCCAGCCTTTGCACTGGTTTCAATGAACATCACATTTAGTTCGCGAGCTTTGGCTTCTCCTTCCTCAATTGAAACTTGCCTGCAATTTGCCACAGGGCAAAAGACTGCATGAGAATCATGTTCTAGGTATAGCAATAATAAGACTACTCAAACAAACACAATACTCCAATTGAAGATAGCCAACACAAAGCTCACTAATATGTAATCACTCCTGGGGCTCGAAGCTACATACTACTCTTTTGCTCGCACCAAAAGAAAGCTGTAACCCCAAACAATTCCCCAAGCTGTAACCATCAGAAATTCTTGAAATCTCTCTCTACTATTTCTTCCACATAAAATGGAATTTCTAGCACATAAAAAAAGTGGCAATTACTTTATCACTCCATGAGGAAATGCAGATTTCCTCTATTACAGAACCAGATAAGTGAAAAGGTCAAGAATCCTTACACTTGAGCCCCAGTGCATTACTAAGGCTCTCCCAAAGAACTGAGGAAGTTTCTATTTAGATCAGATAATGCTAAAACTATTCGTACCCAACAATTAGAAGGTGAACTATAGTACGTACATCCTCACTGATCATTAACTAACAATTATTAAACTAACTCATCAAGGACGAAGCCAAAAGCACCTATACAGGTAGCTAGTGACATAACGACACAACTGCCAACTCACATCTAAGGTCAATGGTAAAACCAGGACCTTTTAACTCTTCCTTGTAAATCTGCATATGGTTGCAAAAGAACATCTGCTTCACCCAGACCATAAGGGCATCCCAACTACTAATCCCTGAACAAGATCCAGCGCACTAGTGGAAAATAAGAACCTTACCTGCTAACAATTTCCTACCCCAGCTTAATCAAAAGCTCCTAGTCCCTGATATAGCTCGATAAACTAAATCTGAATCACTAGAAAAGGATACCTGTTGATAGAATTCATACTGTAAATATAGACAGGTGGTGAATAACAAAAACTGGGAAGTCAGTTCAGTCGCTATATTACACAAGTTTCAAGTATTTTTATAAATTAACTGAGAACAAAAACAATCAAAAAAGAAATCATCGCTCATTTGAGCTAGTTCACTGACCAAAGAATATATCGAGACCCTGCGTTTTTCTGTTCCACAATGTCAATTTCTATCTGCATAGTTATAGTAAACTTCACGGGAAAAAAAAGATGTATATCCAAGCATAAAGAACACATGAATGCAACAACAATTGCATTCAACAAGGCCATGGGTTATGCATAATAAGATATCTTTAAATCTCCTTCAGATATAAGAGGGATTTTTCTTCCCTTGGCTTGATGGCCAAGAACGTCAAGTGTGGTTTCTGTGACTTAAAGTGCACGTGTTTACTGTACAAGAATTACAACCTTAAGACCCTAGAATTTGGAGTTGACCATGACATGATCTAAAATTGGTTGCTCGCAATTCGCATTACATCCTAAAAACCTAAAATAGACGAACCGGTTCAAACCTCTCAATACTTAGAATCTACAAGCAAACACTAGTCATTCAAACCCTTTAAATTCTTCCCCTCGCACATTTACCGAACTTCTTATACAAATTGTCAAAGCTTGCTCGAGGCACCTTCAAACTTTGAAGCTATGGACAAACAGGCCGAGCAAGTCGCACCACTCATCTGACACTTCAATTTAAGCATCAAAGAGCTAAGGCATCCATCTCATCACCTATAGGCTCTAGCTTAAAGAGGACACCACTGGAGTGGGAGAGTCATAGTCAAGAGGATTCCTCACTTCTTCCTCTCATTCAAAACAAAAAAGAAAGAACTAGAACACTAAATTTGTGGTTGTTTTAACTGTCATATAACAGTTTTTCGTTTTACAGGTAAAATCCTTAAATTAGATATGTATTTTTTTTCTTCATTTGCATCTTTCTTCGTTAAAGCCTCACTTTATTTGCACTTGGCACTTAAAGGCGTCGCTCTTATATTTGTTGTGTTTTTAGCCGCTTCAGGAGCAAATGTTCTGGTATTTAGCAGAAAAATTGCTAAAACATTAAATTCCTGCAGTAGTGATAAATGTAACAACAGCTGTCTAATCATAGTAGTTCGTTCCTTTACTCCAAAATGCATAACAAACAATTAGTACATAATGTAGAATCCACTTCAAACTGTTTAACTTTCAACAATTTAGAGCTCTCAGTTTTTACTGCGAATAGCCGAATACACAAAACCAGTGAACAAATTTTTTACATCAATATGATTCCCAATCCCGTTTATTTTAATCTTTCCATAGTATCTAGATTTCACCATCCTTTTTTTTGGTGGGGGTGTGTGTGTTTCGGGGGGTGGGGGTGAGTGGGGGGCGTACCATCAAGAAATTCTAAGAAAGCCTCTCTCTCTCACCCTCACGCCCTCCAAAAAGGAAACGGAAGAGGAAAACTAGAATGAAAAAGTTACAGCTACCTTTTCTCAACAAGATCAGTTTTGTTACCAACAAGGACAATAATAACATCACTGCCCCTCTCAGTTCGGACCTCCTCAATCCACTTTGAAGTGTTTAAGAAGGACTGCCTGCCTGGAAACAACAAGAAAAAAACAGTTTGTCACTTCAGCAAGGAATATATTGTCGAAGTAATTCTTTTCCAAGCAAAAAGACCCAGAAGCAAGGATAAATCGGAAATCAAATATGATCAGAAAATAGCTGCACAAAATTGAAATGTGACATACTTGCAACATCAAACACAATGACAGCAACAGAGGAGTCCCTAATATAGCTTGGTATGAGACTTCTAAATCTCTCTTGACCGGCAGTATCCCTGAAAGTGTATAACGAAAAGGCAAATTTTAGTACATGCAAATGTAAAATGAATGCTAAATCCAGCAAATGACCAAACAAGAACCTGGAAACAGTGAAATGTTTTTCCAATTGGTGAAAACAAGTCAAAGAAAATTTTCTTACCATGAACTGGTTTGAGAAGAATGTTTTTCCAGGCCAGGGCATTTTCTTAATGTGGCTAGAATTTCGATAATTACTCATAATCCAATTGGAAGACATAAGGGAGAACAGAACCTACCATTATGAGGCTAGACAGGATGTTTCTTTTCCATCCCCTTACTTTTCCTACAGACTACTGAAGTAGGAGAATATCTGAAGGCATCCACTAAAATATCTATTTAAGCAAGAAACTTTAACTGGCCAATTGCCATCCTGATATATTTTAACACACATTATCAAGGATAGCTACATCACTTGTTCATGAAATAGGGTACACAAAGCATCACACGGTACTGTTAGCTGTCTTAACTCGAATAGATTAATGTTGTTACTCCTTAACAATATGGCACAATGTAACATATTAAGAATGTTAAAACACTGTTTATGATCAGAGCTCAATGAGCAGGCATTGTCTCGTCAACAAGTACATCTTACCATAGCTGCAATCTTACTGTACGATCTTCCAGGTACATAGTCTTCGACAGGAAGTCAATACCAATTGTGGCCTGAACAAGAAATTAAATAGAATGAGGATGCGTAATAATGTATCTTCTATTTGAATAAATAAAAAAGTAAAACAGCTAAAATTTGAACAAGAAGAGAGAGTGTTAGTTGAAATGGAAATACTTTACCAGAAGAGGGGAAGCAAAGACTAGAAAGTCTAGATCACATGCAGTTTCACAATCAAAAAAACACATATAAGAAGAAGCACGTTACAGTCAGACCAAACAAAACAGCAAATGATTGTCTTAAAATCAGCAAATCATGAAAAGATAAAACAAACCATTTATTAACTGCCAAGGTTCAGAGTGTGCTCCAGGAAATATTCAAAAGAAGAAGCACGTTACAGGCAGACCAAACAAATCACTCTGTCACAGTAAAAGAAGGTAAGACCAAACACTTCACAAAAAAATGAGAAAAAAATTGAGAATCTACAATAAATTTTCTGGATCAACGGACGTACAACTAAAGCATTAAGTCCAGATATATGGTTTGTCGAGAGAAGGAATTAAAAAAAGTTGGGAGGTTTAAGGATCCATAACATGGATAAGAGAATATATTCTAATTATACCTTCGAGAGACTAATACGTACAGAGAGCTAGCTTTTCAGGCATTATTTGATGCTAGCTTTTCAGGCATTATTTGATGCTAGCTTTTCAGGCATTATTTGATGTAACTCATTTACATACAACACTCCCCAGAGGGTCCTGCCGATTATCTTGTCAATAATGTGTAAGGAAGAGGACAAGCAGCTTTCCGCATTATTAGATAGTGAGGAGATACAGGATGGTAAGTTACAACTTATGCCCATTTTCTCTATCCCTCTGGTGAATTGTATTGGCTGAATTGTACAATACAAGTGTCACTATTTTCATATTAGATGTGTTAACACTTATTAGTTATTAAGTGCAACCATCTTCCAGAGAGCAATCTACCATAATCAACTTCCGCAAACAGAAAGCTGACCTATGATGATTTAAAATCTGTATTACACTGTAAGCAAATAATATGACCAACAATGCATTGTGAAATATCTATTATCGAATACATTGCTGCAAAAAAACTCTCTCGGTATGAGCAAATTATGCATACAAGTGCCAATATATGTGCTTTGCAGATAAAGATCTTAAGCAACGATTATTAAGTCCTTATGTAGCAAAACTAAATACTGCTAAGAAGAAAAAGAAGACAAATGTTATTGAGAAACAGATCCGCAGAAACAAAAGGCTAACGAATAAGGAATTAATCGAAGTACATACCTGATAGGTGTTATCGAATTTATCATACATGAATCGCGTGATAATACTGGTCTTGCCGACAGATTGATCTCCTAAGAAGACGAGCTTGTACTTCGCGAGAGCCGAAACCGGAGCCATCTAATCGGATCTTTTGGTATGAAAAAGTGAATCCAGTAAGAAAGAGATGGCGGATCCGATCAGGATTTTCCGACGGATTATCAGAGATCTCGCCGGAAAATGACCAGGGAGAAAGCAAAGGGGAGTGTGGATTCGTGGGCTTTAGCGAGAAGCAGAGAGGGAGTGTGTGTGTGTAGCGGGAGGGAGCGATGCGCGTGAGGAGTGTTTTTGAAGAGGTTTGGCGAAACACGGAGTCTGTATTTTAGTAGTAACACATGGTTGCGTTGCGGTGATTTGCTGGCTCTCGTATATTTTTTTAAATTTCCTTTTTGGTGTATTACATTTGCCTTGTACTATGAAGAAAAGATATGTATATCATTTTTTATTATATTATTTTAAAATATTTATTCTTATCATTTAACTAATAGCACCTACTTTCCTTGTCCCATTTTAGTTGTTATGATAAAGTTTCTTATAAATAATTAAACTTTTAGTTATATATGTTTCTTAATGGCAAAATTGAAAAAAAAAATCTTCTCTTGATTATCTAAATTGACAACTATTTTGGAACAATAATTTTTAATATACATGATAACTAAAATGAGACGGATGAAGTATTTATCTTTGGATGGTTAACACTTATGTCTCTACTTTTATTATCCAGGTAAGGGTGAACAAAATTGAACGAAAAATTGTACCAAACTGCAAATCGAATCAAATAAAAAAAAAAGACTAGTGTTTGACTTGGTTTAATATTTTTTTAAAAAAAAACAACTATATTTGGATTAGTTTGGTTTAACTTTAAAAAGTAAATTCGAGACTAAACCAATCTAACATTATATATATAATTTTTAAAATTTATTTTTATATATAAAAATATTTACTTTGATACAATTAATAAATATTTCTTATACTTTTTAATTGTTTTTATCTCTTAACACATTATATTTAGAAATTTGAATGGTCTAATAAAGATTATTGTCAATAGATATTTTAATAATTCTAATAACACTCAAATCAAAACCAAATCAATAGTAATACTAACAAAACAAAACAAATCAACACTAAGAATAACAACCGAATATTAATTAATTGCAGTGATTAGTAGATATAATAATGATTGAAGGTAATGATTACAAATGATGGTTACTGATGATGAAGAATGATTATCGGTGATTATAGGTAATGGTGATTGTGGTTGGATTGAGAATAGTGGTTGTGGATGGTAGATGGTGGTGATTGTGGATGGTCAATGAAGATTGATAGAGTAGCGGCAAACTGTCATCTTTGTGAAATTTTTTAAAAATAGACATCTTATTAATATCAAGATTTGATCATTGCATCTATTTTGACCCATTAAGTGAGTGTACAAAAAAAACTATATAATAAAGTAAACATATGCTATATATCTATTATATATAACTATAATTTAAAAAAAATTATAGTTCTTTTGTTATTTTATCACTTCCATCTATTTAGTTACTTTTTCTTCTTCAAATCGATTAAGTGCGGCTCGTATGATTGTAATATTGCAAAATTATGACGATATACTTCGATTTTAATGGTCTTCTTTACCCCTTATGATGGAATGTATATATATACATTTTTTTTTAAAGATTGCATTTTAAATTATTTAGATGAACATGTGAAACATAATCTAGAAAATGTTGGTGTAGTATACCACGTACACAATAAATTACAGTTAAAAGTATAAAATGTCAAAATTGAATAAAAATTCATTCAGGCTGAGGCGTGGATATCTCGCTCTCTTTAATGAGATTTAAACTCACTGCGGCATAATCTACACCGATCCAGTAGTAATACTCTTGACTTGACTTGTCCCTTCCAGGATACAACAGTCCAACAACATTGTATGACTCAAACAATTCCGGATTAGTTGAAGAGTCCAAAACTCCACAAAAAGAACTTCTTACTTCAACATATAAATACTCTCTTTTTTATATAGTGAATATAGTTAAAAACTTATAATATTTTTCATTAATGCCAACTCTGTCTTTCACTATTACACATTTCACTAACTTCGTTACACACTAATATTTATCACACTTCTCATTTTTCTTGTATGCTTCTTCTTCTCCCAAAAAACAAAGAAAGATCACCACTATTTACAGGTGATAAATTCTTCCTTGTTTTGAATAAGAATAAAGTGGATAATAATATAGGTGAATGAATGGAGGAATTATGCCTTGAAGATTACATGGGTTATAAGGCATAACGTAGAACATGATCAGTGGTTACATGAGTTACAAGACTCTAAATGGTCATATAAGTTATAAGAAACTAATGACCATAAGGGGTCGTTTGGTTTGAGGATAAATTATGATGGGATAAGTTGTGTTGGGATTAGTAATGATGGGATAAGTTATGTT
>JBCEWC010012533.1:0-15780 GCA_038996855.1 Solanum aculeatissimum | reverse complement strand
CCCAAAATGATCCGTTTTGCATTCGGCCACTTAATCTCAACCCATGACTACCAAATTTCAACCACGACTAGTATAACTTCATAAGATATCAACCATAAGGAGTTTAGGAAATTTTCGGGTTGTTACAATCTGGCACCCAGCAAAGCTCTGTGAACGTCGTCACGTGTCCGCTAACGCAGAGTGTGAACTCGGCGATAGAGCATAATCACGTCTCTAAGTCCGTGAAGGCAAAGAAGCTGGCGAGTGCATTAAATGAAAAGACAAGTCACTTGTGACTTTGTCTTCTATTTTTCGAAAAAGAAAAACACGAGCATGAAACCAATTCATGGGTGAGGTAAATCATTCTTCAAGAATTTATGGTCTCAGAAATCTTCAAGAAAAAGCTCAAGTTCTCTCTTCTTCATCCTTTTTGGTCTTCATTCAAAGGTATGTCTACCCTACTCCTTCTCCATTCTTGTCCATCAATGGAAACCTGTGCAACCATGAGAATTTTCTTGATAGTGGTAATGCTAAATTTCTAAATTCTTCTTGCCATGATTCAGAAACTTTTGATTCAAATATGCGCCCTTGTCGGGCTTGATTTATTGTGATTATGGTATGCCATTGCCAGACTTGATTCTATTGCATTTGGGAGTAGCTATTTTAGTAGATTTGATAGCTTCTTATTTTTCTCTTTGATGATTTCTATAATCGACTGTTCTCTATGATGGATTGGGTGATGACATTCTTAAGGGTAAATCATCAATTGGGTATGTCAGTGTATGAGTAAATATAGTTTTTGGTGAAGTCTGAGTAGCCATTGACTTTTGTTGGAGCTATACATTGAGTCTATGACTTGTTTGTGCTAGCATATTTAGTTAAGTGTTGTGAATTGTGAAGCATCCATACCTCTCCTATATTTTTTTTTATCTTAAATGGTTTTGGGATGACTTTGAGACAACACTTTGACTCTTTTTGTGACTCTTACTTACTAGATGGATATATTTTGAAAAACAAGTCCCTTGTTCTTGACTTGAGAGTGATATTGACCCTTTTTGGTTTGATTTGCATATCATGTGTGTTGTGAGTTTTTATTTTGTTCCGTGTGTGCACTTGTGTTACCTATAACTTTCCTTATTGGTCTTGAAATATTGGCCTTGATAGATTTTGGTTGGAAAAATGATCGTAGGTATTCTTTGGTTTGATTTGAGTCCACTTAGCCTAAATAACCACTAACGACATTGATTTTATCCCTAGTGTCCCTTTTGAGCCTAATCTTTTTTATTGGTAACCCAAATTATGAGCCTTGAACCTTTTTGTAATGATATTCCTCTTTTTATCTCTTATTCCTCCTTGAGCTTGAGTTGTTGTGATTGAGGCTTTTAAGTTGGGGGTGGTGTTGGAAGAAAAAGAAGGGTGTCTACCATTTGGAGGCTTTTCAAAAGAAAATAAAAAGAAAAAGATGAATGAAGGAATGAAATGAAAAGAAAAAGAGTGTTTTCAAAATGAAAACAATGAAGAAAAAGTGCTTGAATGAAAAAGGTCCACTAAAATGTTGAAAATGGTTGAAAGTGGGGCACCTAAGTTGAAAAGAAAGATTAGAAAAAACATTGGTGTGAAATTTAAAGAAATGAGTGGAAGTTGAAAAGAAGTGAATGTTGTGTGTAGAGTTTGAGGGTTAGTCATTATTTTTCAAAATTGTATCTTACCCTACCCCTAAGCCTACATTACAATCCTAAAAGCCCTTTGACATTTCCAACCAAATGAAATTGAGCCAATGTGATTAAAACTATGGGCAAGCCTATGGTATGACATTTGTGTGCACAAGATGTTTTTTTGTTGAGTGTGAGTTTTTGAGTCTTTGTCCCTTGTCATTGTATATACTTGTGTGTATTTTGGGGACTTGCGTTCTTTATGTGAGGATATGCAAATTAACATGCATTTTTTATATTGATGCTTTTCAAGATTAAGTCAAGTAGAACTTGTTTAGTTGACTAGGAGTTTGAATCATTTATTGAGAAGTTGTGTTGTCACTTGAGCATCCTTAGTTTTGAATTGAGAAAATGTTCTTTGAAAGTGAAGGAGTTTTTTGATAGACATCCACATGCTTGTGCTAATTCTTGGTGCCAACCATAGTCATAGTCATGATCTAATTGTAAGTGAGTTGGGGTCGTGTGCTTTAATCGCTAGCCTTTCGAGTTTAGTTTTGTTTTGGTTGAGGATAAGTAAAGTCTTAAGTTGGGGGTGTTAAACACTTATTTCTTGCTCTTTGCTTATGATTTTATGTTATTAAATGCATAACTTGAGGTTAAATATGCTTTGAATGGTGTTTGTTACAGGTACATTTGGTTTGGATTTGGATCTTTTGGAAAGAAATAAAGATGGAATTGATTAGAGGCCAAAAGGAGTTGAAACTGCACGAAATGATACCTGGAAGCATTTACACTCTGTGAACATGGACTTTAGGTCAGCGATCGCGAAGCAGTGGAGCATAAAGAGGTGTGAACGCGCCTAACACTGGTGCGTAGACGGATCAAAAGGCGAGCAACCTTTACGATCGCAGAATGCTTAGGTCGTGAACACGGAGTGTCAAACTTCAGTTGACCTTCGTGAACACGGAGTACTTCAGTGACCAACGTTAGGGAAGTTGTGAAATTTTACTATTTTAGCCCGAATTCTCATTTACACGCACTCCCATCCCTTATTCTTCATAGATAGACTACCTAGCACAGATTGTATACGAATTGAGAGTGAGAAAACACACTTTAGATTAAATTTTTAGTTTATGGTGAGGATTTAGAGCAAGTTCTCTATAAATTCTTGGGTGGATTTAAGAGTGTGGGCTTCCATTGTAAAATTATTCACTCACTCTTTCTCTCCTTGTTCTTAAATGCCTAATTTATAGATTTAATTGAGCTTGATTGATAAATTATTTATGGGTCTTGATTATTTCTCTTGCTTTTATGCTTAGTTGATGATTTACTTGCTAAATCAAGAGGGTTTCTCCCAAATCACTTTGAATTGTTTTTATTGATTTATGGTTCCATGCATATCTTTATGTATAAATTAGATTTGAGGTCGCTAACTTGAATCTATCTTAGATCTTCAATTATTTCATGAAAATATGTATTTGGAGCAAAAGGTTGCATGATACTCATGGATTTATGCATTGAGAACCTGTGAGGGACTCAACGACTAAGGTAATAGAGGTTTTTCTTTGACGTTTTAGGCCAAGTGTGTCCTCGGCAGTCCGCGTGTGATATCCTAGTGGATTCATGCGAAACACCCAATATCAGAGATAATTTGGGTTGCACGCAACCTATCCTACCCATAGAGTTAATTTGATACTAAGTGTGATGGATCGATTGGGTTTTGATTGATTCTCGTATTCCTATCCTTGCGCCCTTGCTTGACCAATCCTTGCCCTATTTGCATTTTCTTATTATGAGTAGTTGTTAGCTTAGTTCTCCCCCCATTTTAGTTAGAACTTGTTTGGTTATCTCCTATCGAATCAAAATCTAGTATCCATAGGTCCTTTCTCTACTTAATCACCGATACATTGTTCCCTGTGGGATTCGACCCCAAACTCAAAAGTTGGGTAAATATGCTGATGACGATCACCTCTTCGTCCTTTAGTGATGTAGGGTTGAGCGATATCAAGAGCTTCATCCACCTTCTTTGCCTCAAATTAAGATCCTTTTTTGTGAACACATATTGGAGACCCTTGTGGTCGGTGAACACATCCACATGAACCTCATATAAATAATGACGCCACATTTTCAAAGCAAATAACACGGTCGTTAATTCAAGATCATGGATGGGATAATTATGCTCATACACTTTTAGTTTCCTAGAAGCATAGGCTATGACTTTGCCACATTGCATTAGTACACATCCCAAACCAACCCTTGAAGCATCATAATAAACCACAAACCCTTCTAACCCTTCCGGTAAAGCCATAATAGGAGCAGATGTAAGCTTGTCTTTCAAAGTTTGAAAACTCTTTTCACATTTATCGATCCAAATAAATATTACCTTATTTTTCATCAATATTTTCAAAGAGGAAGCAATGGAAAAGAAATTGTGCATAAACCTCTGGCAGTACCCCGCTAAGCCTAAAAAAGTCCTAATATCCGTTGGAGTCAAGGGCCTAGGACAATTTCTTATCACTTTCGTCTTCTTAGGGCCGATTTTAATTCCATCACCCAACACCACATGCCTTAGGAATGCAACTTCTTTCAATCAAAATTTACAGTTATCAAATTTAGCAAACAACCTCTTATCACTCAAAGTTTGCAACATTACCCTCAAATGATTTACATGCTCTTCTTCACTTCGGGAGTAAACAAAAATGTCATCAATGAATACAACCACAAATATATCAAGGTAGAGTTTAAAGACCCTATTAATAATATCCATAAATATCATCGATGCATTAGTTAGGACAAATATATCACAACAAATTCAATGTGCCCATATCTAGTCCGAAAAGTCATCTTAGGAATATCACACTCTCTCGCTCTCATTTGATGGTATCCGGATCGGAGATCAGTCTTAGAAAAATGACTAGCCCCTTGTAGTTGGTCAAATAGGTAATCTATCCTAGGCAAGGGATACTTATTCTTTATGGTGACCTTATTAAGTTGTCGATGTACATTCTAAGGGAGCCATCTTTTTTTCTTACAAACAATACTGGTGCACCCCAAGGTGACTTGCTAGGACTTATGAAACCCTTCTCCAATAAATCTTTCAATTGGTCCTTCAACTCCTTTAACTCTGTCGAGGCCATACAATAAAGGAGAATAGAAATGGGTTGTGTATCGCGGAGGAGGTCTAAACCAAAGTCTATTCCCCTTTCGAGAGGAATACTGGGAAGCTCATCAGGAAAGACATCAAAAAACTTATTGACCACCAGAACTGACTCAATAGGAGGGACTTTAGACTCAACATCCCTAACCCTTACAAAATGGTAAATCCAACCCTTAGAAATCAATTTATGGGCCTTAAGAAAAGAAATGAACCTACCCTTAACCACCAAATTATGACCTTCCCACTCACATTGAAACTTAACCTTATGAGTTCTACAATCAATGGAAGCATGATATGCATGTAACCAATCCATCCCAAGAATGCTATCAAAATCCACCATGCAAAGTTTAACAAAATCACAAGGCATGACTCTATGCAATATGGATACGAGATAATCCCTATAGACCCTTCTAGCAATAATGGACTCACCAACGAGGGTAGACACCTCAAAGGGTTCACACAACAATTCGAGACACACATGAAGCTTATTAGCAACAAAAGGAGTAATGAAAGAAAAAGTGGCACCCGAATCCAATAAACCATACACATCAAAACAAAAACCTTTAACATACAGGTAACAATATTGGGCATCTCATCCACTCCTTGGCTCCCTTGAAGAACATAAAACCAGTTGTGACGTAGAGCACCCCCCTTGTTAGCGTCTTTGTGCCTTTTGATCAATATGAGCACCTTGCCCTTGAGGATAACCATATTTATCCTTGTTTTAAGAATGTGGACAATCAACAATTTTGTGGTTCATCTTTCCACACCCAAAGCATGCACCCGTATTCCTCCAATATGTGCCACCATGATTTCTCCCACATTTTGGGTACCTAGGATGAGTCACTCTGCCATTGCCACCTTGAGCCACAGGGTTAGACACCCTATCATTAGAAAATCTTTGGTTTTGAGAATTGGAGGACCCTTGTCTTTGAAATTTGTGGCCTTGTTGAAAACGACCACCCTTAGCACTTTGAAAACCACCATCATACCGAGCCCTCTTGGACTCCCCACTCCTTCTTTTTCTAAGCTTCTCCCATTCAATTTATTTGGCATAAATCATGAGCCGAGACAAGTCCATATCACCCACAAGCATAGCGGTGCGACATTCTTCATTCACCAAATTAGATACCCCTGATACAAACTTATTTATCCATGCCCTAGAGTCGGTCGGTAACCAAGTGAGTAGAATATTTGGAGAGCTTGTTGAAATTAAGGGAATAGTCCCTCACATTCATGGAGCATTGTTTGAGATTCATGAACTCCATCATCTTTGTCTCTCTCAATTCAATAGGGAAGAAACGATTTGAGGAAGGCGGCCTTAAACTCCTCCCATGGAATGGGACCATTGTTCTCCCTCTCTTCCTTCCATTGAGTAAACCAAATATGTGCAAGGCCATTGAGATGATAGGCCGCAATTTCTACCTTATCCTCTGAACTCAACACTATAATAGGAAGCACTTTATACATTTCATCAATGAATTCTTTGGGGTCCTCTTCCGTTTTAGGGCCATAAAAACTCTAGAGAGTTCATTCTCGTACAATCCCTCACTCTTGAAGTCGGGGTGGGAGCATGAGGAGCTTTGGATCCTTGATTCAATTGGTTGGTCACAACTTGTGCCAACAAAGAAATGACACTCTGATATTCGACATGCATGACCCCTTCTTCTTCTTAGAGAGCTTGAGGAATCGAAAGCGCTGGATCACCCTCAGGTGCAGGAGCTCTTACTGGAATTCTCCTTGGCAGAATGATTTAAAAGAGAAAAAGACCATCTATTAGGAAAATGTAATCTTAATTTAATTATATAGCACAACATAAATTATGAAGAAGTGAACCATTTTCTAAAATGCCTCATAGCCTCCTAATCATAGTTATGGCACGCTTCAAAATCATGAACAAGAGTCTACTTGACGCAGTATGTTGGATTTCTGAGAACTATTTAGAAACTTATTGCTTTGATACTAATATTCTCACCACCCGAACCGAGGGCCTAGACGTGACACGATGAATGGGTAGCTCAAAGACAACCCAAACAAGCCTCTTAATGCACCATTTGCACAACATAATTAAGAAAGAAACAAGTAACAAATAATTCTAGGGAAAACGAGACTTTGGACTCAAGCTATGAGGATATTTTAGGGAAGAGGATTTGTATGAATCACATAACAAATAAAATCTAAGGGACGGGTAAGTATGACTCATGCTATGGGGATGTTACCGGGACTTGGGACTACTATCTCATCAATAAACATACAACAAGTATAGAAAGGGATAAAAGGACTAAGGAAAGTCTACCATAATTACATAAAAATGATAGGATTCAAGCTCAAACATATATTTTCATATCCAACAACACCTCTAATACGAATGGAACGGGGACCAAGACATCTCCCGGGCTCATCCTCAAAAGATAAGTATCCAAAAATATACAAGTCTTAATAAAATAATGAAAGTAAAGTGGATGTTGTCCCCGGAGTAGAGGACTCACCAATAAAAATCTTCAAATAATCCAGCTAGCCATGTGGAGGAGGAGGATGAATAAGAGCTTCGGTCCCTACATGGTTAGATCATATAGGCAAAAATAATATGTGTTAGTACTTAAAATGTACTAAGTATGCAGGGTGCAATGCAACAAGGGAACATAATCAATAATTAAACAATATGCATATTCATAGTGAATGGATACAAGCTCAATATGAAGTGAATGATCAATGCTTTATCCAAAATGTACATGAGGAATAAATAAATCATGTGACATATCATACATAGGTGGGAAAGAACCATAATCGACAAATAAGACCAAGTGAGCTACTACTTGGAATTCCGGTGTTTACTCCACACCGAAAATGGAGTGGTTTACTTTGCCAAGGTAAATCATCCACTCACCTTATGATATAACCTTTTTGAAGTGTATTTTCAACATCCTTACCTTATAATATGGCCTTTTCGGAGGGTGTCTCATGATATCCTTACCTACGGCATGGCCTTTTTGGTAGGTGTCACAAGATATGTTTACTTCATGGCGTAGCCTTATTGGTATGTATTAAGATATGTTCTTACCTTACGATATTATTTTTTCGATAGGAGATAAATGTATTCTACCTTATGATATGACCCTTTCGGTAGATATCACACAATATTCTATGGTGGCACATAGTTATGGGACCATGTCTACCAACCAAGGTCCGCTCGGTGCTAGGTCAACAATCCCACGAAATATATAATTCATATACATATTAATATTTTATATAATTTCATGACTCATGGTAGCATCATAAGAGTAGCTCATCAACTATCACATTATAATATCAAAGGAAGGGCTTTTTTTTCATTCATATCATTTGTAACATTCTCATGAGCTCATAGCATGCACAATAGCCCTTCATCATATACAATATCCATAATTCACATGCCTTTCCCTAAGGCCTTTATCAATTTAAGAGACTTGTCACGTAACGTTTGTCAAATCATGGTGGATCTGTGTACATATGCTTAAAAATCATGTATTTCAAGAGTATAAGAGATGAGAGAGGTAAAATCAATTCATTTGAATGTCATTCCAATCAACCCACCAACATTGTAGTAAAAGTCCCAATTTGGGTATTATGAAATCTATCTTAAAATTCACAATCTTTTATCATTTTTGTCGTGCATAGCTTCAATAGATATAACTCAACTCATGGAAGAAGCCTTCAATAGACATTCATGCTTAATCAATCAATACTTGAAGAATCTAAACTCAAATCATGATTTCATTGCATAATAAAGTTTACCCATAAAGTATTAAACCCTTAAAAATCATGAAATTAATTTTAAAAAGAATTGTCTTCATCGGTGGAAGAAATCCCTTGAATGAAGAGTGTTCTATGGCTTGAAAATGGATGAAGAATAAGGTAATCCCTTCTATATATACATTGAATTATTACCTAATTGCCTTCAAGTGAAAATAGAAAATTAAGGAACTTTTTGAACTAAAGAATGACAAGTCCGCGACTTGTTACAGAGTAGTGTATTTTTGCACGAGGTTCAATCTTTCTATCTCGTTTTGCCCAGGAATGAATGTAGGCCATTTTTATACTAGTGGGGATAAGTCCGCGACACGGACTAGTCACACACTTTTCTAGATAAGCCCCGAATCATCCAAAAAATTATTTTTTGCTACGAGTCATCTAAAAATTGAAGACCACCCCTTTCCTACATAATTTTGCCTCCAAAACTGAATACGAAGTCAGATTTGTGAAATAATGCATGAATTTTGAGATATTCAAGAAATACACTATAGGGCACTTTTTCGAGGCACGTGAGAGATGTTACATTGACAATGACCTCTTTATACTTCTCTAGGAAGGTATAATTTGGGAATATCAAGTTCTCATAAACTTAGCAAAAATGAAGTTAAGTAATGCAAAACTTAGCCACCCCTCAAATTTGAAAGTCATTGTACCAAAACTCTGCCAAGCATATAAAATAAGGAGATGTAACCCTAAGAAAGATATTAGATAATAATTACCTATAACTGTCTAAGCCAGGATGAAGTGGACCGATAGATTAATTCATGGTAACCTGAAAAAGTTGGCTCATCCTTAAATTTTGCAGGACAGTGATCTCCTAGTTGAGGTCTGTCAGTAGACGCCTAATGCCTTATAGTGGAATATATACAAGTAACCACAATATAGTAAAACTACACATATACAAGTATACATTATCAAGTTTCTAATTTATTATCAGCATATAGTTTCACCATATCAATCTCAATACAACAGTTAAAAATAATCCTCTCATGGAACTCATACCAAACAATTAGTATTTCAGCATGACACCCAATCCAATAGTTGGTGGGTAAGCGACACCCGATCCAATATGTACCGACATGATACTTGATCCAATATATATCGATGTGGTACTATATCCAATATGTACTGGTATGGTATCAAATCCAACAAACACAAACACAAGTACAATCACAATACATGCTCACACACTTACAAATTAACTAATGGGTTCATGTAAGTAATTTGATCACACATAATCATTTTATTAGGTTCATTTTGTCTTTTCTTCTTTAACACATGCAAGTAATACTAACATTGCAGTTAACAAGCACATATAATCTAGATGGAAAAACAAAATCATCTCCTACCTCAAAACAAGATATAAGAATCTCTTAAGAACATGAGGTTTTTCTTTTTTCAATATTTTGGCTCGTTCTTGGTCTGAATAAATAAAAATATAACCAATCAATGATCAATGGCCTAGAATACTCAAATTATATCAAAATTCTAACCCTTGACTATTTTTATGATTATCTCACCCAACTAGGGCTTTTTGCCACCATTATCAAACAAAAATCTTTCCACGAGAGAATTCTCATATATTTTAAGGACTAGGAATCAAATTACAAGTTAAAAAAATTATTAACTTACCTTTTCCAAAGAAGTTGGTGGAAAATTGAAAAGAATAAGCCCTAGGTCATCTTTGGTTGCTCAATAGCAAAGTAGCAAACATAAAAATGATTCTGAAACTTTTTGACTTAAATCTACAACTGCCCTGTTATAGCAGTTCTCAACCAGCCACTACGGGAATAATCAGGCCATAGAGGGGTGCAATAAGATACAAATTTGTAACTTGCATTCCAAACCCCCATTTTCCAACACACTCTCAAACCTCAACGTCTTAAAATCAACTCTTAACGGCAAGGTTAATTTCAGGAGATCTACTCACTCGAATTTAATTATGTAAGTTATATAGGCTCTTTATTGTCTTGACTACCAATTAAAATGATCAAACTCATAATTTAAACCCCCAATCCATTACTGGATTACCTAGACCTCACCTGACTCAAATTTTATCCAAGTATGGCCTATGCTTAAAATTTTCAAATTACTACTAGAGTTTTCTAATCCAAATTCTTTCACCATTGGTCTATCCATAGCGAGGAAGATAGGTCGTTACATTAACAAAACACATCATCCATCAAATAGTTCTCAAGCAGAGTGTTATAAATATATTTGTATTGTAGTGTATCTCTATTTTGTAACTTTGGAACCAAGGTGCTTTTTTCCTATAAATAAAGGAGTTTTCCTTCTTTGTGAAGAATCTCTCAAGAAAAAAAGTCTTCTATCTTCTCTCTTCTACTTACTATATTCTTCTTCTTAATTTATAGTTTTGTAACAATTTTCACATTTTAAAAGTAATTAATAAACCTAATATATTAAGATTCAATACAAAAAGAATGATATCAACACTTAATTTGGAGATTCTTCAATGACTTGTAATAATTTATAGAATTGCTTTACAAAATTTAATCTATATCCTGGTATTGTGAAGGACCAGATCAGCTTATGATGCTATGTTTTTTTTAATTAATTAATATTAGTATTTACAATAATTAGAGACCAGAGGCGGCAGCTGATTGAATCTATACTTTCCCCCTCCATTCTTTTCGAAAAACTATTTTGAAAAAATCAAATTCAAAGATACGAGATATGATCAAGATTTTAGTCATAGTTTATTGTACAAAATTTATATATTTATATTTTTGGTACACAAATTTTATTTTTGTTTTCTTCCTTAGCTTTTAAGATTCATATTATTTTGTGTTTGTCATCATGATTTTTCAAGAACATTCATTGTAAAATGATAATACAAATTTATGAATATTTTTAATAATTTTTATAACTTATAAGTTTAATGATATTTTTTTTAAATCAAATATTTTTTTCAAAATTTATGACTAAGCCAATGATGGGACTTTATCCAAAAATAATTTACCAAAAATATTTAAAATTTTATAGCTAAAGATTATGTGCCACGGATGTAGACAACAAATTGGCAAAAGTTTCCTAGTAAAAAGCATGTTGTTTATAATGAAGTCAAATCATTATTAGTATCCAAATGCAGTGAACGGAAAACTTAATAACCGACAAATTGAGGATTATCTTCACTAAATAATTATTGTTTCATATGGATTTGATTAGTGGGAAACATGATAAAGTGATTGTCTCAATAAAGATTCCTCGTTTGTGTGACAACACATGAGAGATGCACTAATCACAACAAAAATTAAAAATTAAGTAACATTATATTCTTGATTAAGATTATGGTGATTAGAAATATGACCCCTCTCTAATCAAGAAAATGTGGTGATTAGCATTATGACCCTCTCTTATCAAGAAAATATGATGATAAGGAATATGAACCTCTTACAAAGAATTGTTGGTTAGATAGGCATGCAACCTTGACTTGTCTTTTTTTTTTTTATCCGCATTGGAGTCCGACTAATTTGAATCAGCGCCACGTAGGGCTCATTCGTGGGCAAACGAACGCTCCTTACCAAAAATATTTTCATACCAGAGCTTGAACTTGAGACCTTTGATTAAGAAAAGAACCGTGTTTTTTTTTTTTTTTTTGCTGTTTTTATTTATCCATTTAGTATCCAAAATCTACTTGTATGATTTATTCAAATTGCGTGCATTGTGTTTGGCCTAATTTTAAGGGAATAGTGCTCCTCAGCAGAAATTTATTCCTTCTTAATATTTTAATTTGAAATCTCAAATTTTAGTTGAACAACTTTTAAAGTTAAATTTAAAGGCAATACAATGTATATGTCCTAAAAGAGAATCAATGAGGGGCTTGGAGTATGACAATGAAGGTTAACACGTTTGATCCTCAATGTGAGTTTAATATCATTTACTAATTTTGTTCATGTCATAATTTGTAAACTAAAATTACGTATATATTTAGATGAAATACTATTAATACAAAATGTTATAAATTATAATATCATTACTTATGGAAAACAATTTATCCCCAAATCATAATGTGTCCGACAATAGCTTTTCTGCAACCATTCTTTTCTCTTCTTCTTTCATTTTCAATATTTTTTTAAAATATTTTATTTTGGAGAAAATATATTTACAAGTTTAAAAGAACTATTTAAGGAATTAAAAAGATCATATCACAAGAGAAAGTAGTGCAAATGTTTAATATGAATAAGTTTAAAATTTTGAGTAGTGAATTTTTTTTTTTTTTTTGGTAACTAGTCATCCTCATTACCCAAAGTGAACATTTACAAAGCATAAAAGAAGATTAACCGGTGGAAATAACCCCCAAACAACAACTAAGTATTAGCTAGGATAAAGTTATAGTTTTGCAATCATATTGTAATTTTAGCTTGTTTTACAGCTTTAGCATGAATGTCCTATATGATGAGTCTGATTATAATCTGGAAATTCTGCCTTTTCCTTTGAGATACCTAAGTATTCCTTACCCTCCAAACATAATATACGGCAGCAAGCAACATCATTCTGTACACCTCAACTTCTGGGATTCTTCCTTTATCATAAAATTCAACTCATTTTAATTCCTCTGACCAATGAGTAGGGTAAATATTTATTAAGTTCACATTTTTTAGAGGAGCGTAAATATTTTAAATGAATAAGTTTAAATTTTTCTGTTAAAGCGAAAAAATGTGGACAAGTTTAGGAGATACAAGCATCCCATGTTCCCTAACCCTAGTTATATGATTAGGGAGTGGTTAAGAATACAATTGACCAACTAATTTTCCACACAACGCAATTACGTGAGTAGAACGAACATCATTATGGCTTTGTCATTCCTACTTTTCTGTCCAATATGCGATTAGATTAAGAAATGCAATTGCACTCAAAGCTTAATTACTATATATAAGGTCATATATAGCTATATATTGTCTCAAAACAGTAGTGAGTACATTGTATCAGCACCTACTGGCACAACAGGGAAAATAATTTTTAGGAGCATTTAATTAATGGTAATAGTTTAATCGCTGCTAAATATATTCTTTTAGAAGTAACTAGTACTCTTTGTAAATGTTACTAAATCCTATAGCAGTACACAATCACATTTAACTCATATCGATAAAGACTTTAGCACCCTTTGTTAATATACAAAAGTTGTTTTTCATTGCACTGGGATTTAAATGTTGAATATACATCCACCTATATACACATCATTCATATGATGATTGTGATTCATCTACTTTTATTTCAAATAATTTTTGTTCACTAACCGTTCAAAGACATTCTTAACATATTGTAGTGACATTGTATGTTTTCTCTTAAAGATCGATTTCACACCATCTAAGAGTATAGCCAGAAGAAAGTACCAAATTGTGATTGAATTTTGTGATCACAGACAAATTTGTCACAATATCGTGATGGAATTCTGTCATAAATTTATGACAAAATAAAATCACTTATAATTTCGTCACAGATTTGTGACAGACTTGTGATTCTGTCACAACATTGTGATTGAGATAAAGATTTTATCACAAAAAAATTAACAAGATAAATTTTTAATTAAATAATTTGATTTTGTGACGAAACATAGATAGACAATGAAACACGTAGTGTAAGTAGTTAGTTAAAACGAGTGAGAAGGCATCTTTAGACTAGTTAATTTTTGTTCTTCTTAATTAGGAAAACAAAATCACTTAACTTATGGAATATCCTATCAAAACCATCTATATTTTTAAAGGGCAATAAAGTCATTCAACTATTGTCACTAAATAAATATAATTGACATATTTGACGTGCCATGTCATATTAAAAATGTATTTAAATAATATAATGAATTTAACCCATGATCCTACTCATGTAACATACATTACAAATGTTGTTGCTTAATCGTTATTTAAATTCATCAATATAAAATTGATATTTTAAGTATAGAGGAGTATGAAGATAAAGATAAATTCTTTCACTTTCAGCTATCAATGCTCTGCCTTAAATTGAATATATGAATCCACAGCTTTAAATGATGTTCTGTTTAGTTGTTATTGGCCTTGAGCAGAGAATAATTATCTAAAATATGATATTACAAGTAATTTTTAAATTGACCAAATGACTTGATCTTTAATTCACTTTTGATTAGTAACCCAAAGAATACATCTGTTAAATTGATAGTTATGTCATTTAATGATCAAAAGTAAATGGTGTTGCGAAAGAGATTTCAAAATCCAACTAGGTGTTAAAAGAAAATAATCATGGGTTAAATAAGTTTTACTATTAAGCTCTTCGATTTTAATATGATACGGAACATTAAATATGTATCTTGTATTTTTTAAGTCAAAAGACAATGGATGGGTAGTTTTGTTGTCCTAAAAAAAATGTGGCATCATTGATAATAAGAGGAAGTGTCACAACTTCACTCACCTTCTTTTATTATTACTACTTCAACAGATAAAGTAGTACTCTCTTTTTTACTATATTAATCTGTCTCATAGAGTGCACACATCGATGGACAAAGTCTCGCCACTAAACCCACCGGCACCACCAGACTTTGGCGGACCAATGGCAAACCAAACGAAAGACGAAGAGAATGGAAAACATGTCATCAATAATATGACGAAGATCTCCTATAGAGAGGCCCTCACCACCTTGTATCCAGGGGGAACGGACACACTACCAAGCATTGAGCAGGACCAGCACGAGGACCGCATGGACCTAGAGGAACAGAGCAATCAAAGCCCAAACCCAATGGAAGAGACACTCGAGCAGGATTGTATACACCTCACAGATGAAGAAAAATAAAGAATTTACAAACCATGGGCACACTCTGTCAACGGACACACTACCAAGCATTGAGCAGGACCAGTAGAAACCAAAGGTTAGACCCACAATGACACCACTAGCTCGATCGCCATACAAGTATAAACACCAAATATTTCACGTCGAAACAGATAAATTACTCGAAAATAAAATCCTCAAGCACAAACAATTAGAGCAAAATGCGACTTCAAGGAACCCAACTCCTACAAAGGAGCAATCCAGAACATGCATTACCCCAGAGACGCCCTCACTTCCATATGACAACAGAGACGTCACCCTTGATGATGTCATAAATACAACCACCTTAAAAAATTCAAAACAAAATAATAATACTCCCTCCGTTCACAATTAGATGTCAAAAATTTCCTAATTTGGTTTTCATTTTTACTTGTCAATTTTTAG
>JBCEWC010012532.1:0-15780 GCA_038996855.1 Solanum aculeatissimum | reverse complement strand
CTATACCTTCATAATTCCACACATGCCTTCACATGGGCAAATTATTCTACAACAAAGAGAAATTATTCTACAACAAAGATGATATTCACACACTTTTTCTTGATCCCCCTTAAATTAGTGATAGAAAAAGAAAAAATTGAAAAGGAGATTATAAAATGAAAAATAACCCTCTCACAAACAAATAAAAAACTAAATAACGAAATAACTAAATTACTAAGATTTTTTTTACTTACAACTTGTTTTGATGGTATGGTTAGTAAGAGAATCACGTATGCATTGATTATTTCATTAATTACATGGTATGATATGAATTGGTTTCATGGTTTTGTATTCATGAAAAATCTTACTTTTTGAAATCACCAATTTGGTTGTATCCCATAGTTCTCTTAATTTTTTTTCCAACTATATCCTTAATTTAAAATAATGTTAATTAGTTCTTTTCTTTATTCATTATTAAAATTTACCCTAATATATCTATTGTTTTCACAATTGTATTACTCATTTTCCTCCGCATCAATATTTGAAGCTTCTCTTCCGCCTCCCGTCTTTTCTCCCATGTTTCAGTCTCTTTTTAGGTTCGTTTTTAAAGCTTTTACTTTTTTATTTTCTTGTGTTGTTTGTATGGATTGGAGATATATTAGTTTGTTTTTCTACTTGATTCTATTTATTTATTAAAAAAAATATTAGAAAATATTAATAAATTTAATATTTATAGTAATAAATAAGGATATTTTTGTAAATTTATTAGTTATGATCTGATACAATACCGTACAATCAAATCAAACAATAAAATTATCATTAAATAGTAGCAAACTATACAGTCTGTGACAGAGCCACATAGTAATTAAGGGGTTCATCTGACCCCCTTCGGCAAGAAATTATACTATATATATGGTAAAAATGATTTTTTATGTATATATAATAGATGCCGAACTCCTTTCTATTAGTTCGTATGCCTACTTCTTAGAATTTTGAACCCCTTAAAGAAAATTTTGACTCCAACATTACACGCAGTATATCCAAATATTATATTATATTATACAATATAATACTATACTATAACATATATTCATATCTATGTCAAATACTTCACATATTATACCATATCACATGTAAAAGTCCAGGCTCTGATACCATAAGACAGGATCTGAAGACAGCAGGTGGTATACTATAACATATCATACAGTATCATACATTGTGAAATCATTGGAAGCCACCATCCAAACATAGTGTTAAAAGGGACCACTAAAGGTTGATTAGAGTTTGTGTGCATAATGTGTGGGGAAGTGAAAAATAGTAACTCCAGAGTGGTGTCTGTTTGTCTGAATATCCAACAAAGCAATAAGGTTGATATTTTTATAATATAAATAGGAGAGGCCACTTGCCTCATTTTCAGCACATTCATAGAGCATGAAACTACTTTAATTTTCCCCCACGCCCTCTTCTTACCTTTCCCACACTAAACTGTCTTTTTTTTTCATTAATCTCTTCAAAAAAAATAAAAAAATACATACATAGAGAAATTAAACTAGAGGGTGGGGGAGTTAATAACATGGAGAATATGGAGGCAGCTAGAGGAGACAACAATAATTGTGAAGATCTCATCAATAGTAGTACACCAAGTGTTGATTGGAGAGGAAGACCTTCAAATCCCATCAAACATGGTGGAATGAAAGCTGCAGCCTTTGTTCTTGGTACTACTCATTGTTACTAATTCTTTTTTTCTTTCTTTCGGAAACAGTCTCACTATCTCCACGAGATACTTCCTCATCTGTTCTTGGTTGAAAACTATATGAAAAATACTATAAGTTGCAATAATATAAGTGGAATAGTGACAAGTAAAAGTGAACGAAGGAAGTATATAATTGTAAGGTTTATGTACACTCTACCCTCCCCTAGAACCGAACTTCACTGAATATTATACATATGTGCATTGACCTTTCGATTACAGGTTGATCTGAATTCATACCTTATATTATTGTGAAATATGTAAATGCAGGTTTGCAAGGATTTGAGATCATGGGAATAGCTGCAGTTGGAAATAATCTTATAACCTATGTGATCAATGAAATGCACTTTTCATTGTCAGAATCAGCAAATATTGTGACAAACTTTATAGGCACTATTTTCATCCTTTCATTGCTTGGAGGCTATCTCTCTGACTCTTATCTTGCTTCATTCTGGACCATACTCATTTTTGGATTTATTGAACTTTCGGTACGTAACTTATTTATTTATCTGTCCCTTTCAAACCCTGACCCGAATGTGTAATTTTGAAAATAAGACAGATTATTTGTGTATGACTTAAACACGTTATTCTCGATTTCTTATCTAAAATAAAAAGTGCCTTGTCAAGTTGGTGCAAAACTCATAACCAAGGTGGTCCTTTGACAATTACAATGAAAAAGACGTTATTACTATGCTTAATTGAACGTGTTTTGTCTGAAATAAAACATGAATTATATTACTTTTGAAACCCAATGTATGTTTTCATTTTACTTGTCATTATCATGTTCTAAAAAGGAAGTCAAAATAAGGGTACTCTAAAGCTTTTGTTTAATATTTGGTTAGGTTCAACATATTTCCTCAGAAGAAATTAAATTATCACTAGACACAGTATCTGTCGGTGTTTTATTAAAAATAAAAATATTGGTAGAGATACGTACAAGCAAGAAAGACTAAGTTTGACCTTACCATGAATTCATTAATTTTCTCTAAAAAAAAATAAGATTTTTTTTTTGATTTTAAATTATGTAAGTTAAATTTATATCTGTCAGTGCAATTTAACTGATTATATAGCATATTATTGTTCTTTTTTTCTAGATTATCACATAACACTTGATATGAAATATTATACGTTATTGTTGTAGGTTAACTTAACCTGTAACAGTTTCAGATGGAGCATGCATGCGTTGGGTTTATCCGAACCCATTACTTTTAACACGGAGCATATATTTATGCATAAAATTTCACTAAAATTACTACTGAACCAATAAAATTTAAATCCTAAATCCGCCGCCTTTATAAACATACTAATTAATATTATTTTTCATGACTTGTGTAGGGTTTCATATTACTGTCAGTACAAGCTCATCTCCCACAACTAAAGCCACCAAAATGCAACATGCAAATAGATGGAGACCAATGTGTTGAAGCAAAAGGTTTTAAAGCTTTAATATTCTTTGTGGCATTGTATTTGGTGGCATTAGGGAGTGGATGTGTGAAGCCAAATATGATAGCCCATGGTGCTGACCAATTTAATCAAGAAAGTCCAAAGCAGTCAAAACAACTTTCAAGATATTTCAATGCTGCTTATTTTGCATTTTCAGTGGGTGAATTAATTGCACTAACAATACTTGTTTATGTGCAAACACATTCTGGGATGGATGTTGGATTTGGTGTCTCAGCTGCTGCTATGGCTTTGGGATTAATTTCCTTAGTTTGTGGAACTCTTTTTTACAGAAATAAACCCCCTCAAGGAAGCATTTTCACTCCCATTGCACAGGTATTTATATCGTAAGTAACTTATCGTATTTTCAAGATTGCAAAATACATACCCTTTGATGATATAATAGTGTACAAAACAGCCCACTAGTGATATTGTTTGCTTTGGATTTAGGCCCTCACGGCTCTAAAACGTGTCACTAATAGGTAAGACATGTTTATTTATATACCCAACATCTCTCCTGTGTTTTGCTGATGTGGAACTTCTCATCTTAAGATGAGTTGTTAAAAACATACCTAGTGAAATCCCACAAGTGGGGTTTGGGGAGGGTAAAATATACGCAGATCGATCTTACTACTATCTCAGAGATAAAGAGATTGTTTCCGAAAGATTCTCAGCTCAAATACCTCAGCGATAATTTTTTATTTTAAATTTATTTAGCTGGTGAGACAAGGATAATAGTCCTATGGTCCCATTACGCGTACGAATGGAGCATTGAAAAAACTTTTTAAGGTCTTTTCTTTTAGGATAAGACACAAGTTTTTTATTTTTGTATTTTTATATTTCCTTCTTTTATGTTTGACTTTTGTTCTCCTTTTAATATTACATTATTACAAGGATGTCTAATAATGACTATCTAGAATTGGGTTGGCTGCCATTTTCTCTCTTTGCTTAATGCCACTTCTTTTCATTTATTTATTTTTGTGAATCTTTAACATAAATAATAAAATATTATTTGATTATGGATGCAATTTTGTTCCCTTTCATTGACACCATTAAATTAATCCTTACATATGTTTCTCAATTTATAAATAAAACAACATAACTTATGTAAGTTGTCCTCTTTTGATTCATGCATATTCTAGGAAAGAGCTAGTCTCATCACTTTTTTTTCCTCCTTTCATGATTCGAACACGAACACGTAACTTTAATGCTTATTATTCGAACAATCCTTCTTATTTGTGTCATCATCATTAATAAGAAAGTGGCATCTTCACTATAAATTTTAAATACCTAAAACTTAAAATAAAATAAAATAAAAATAGTTGAAAAACTATTCAATAAGTGGTCTTAACTATTGTTTTTTTTTTTGTGGTTTAATGGCAGGTATTGGTGGCATCATTTTTAAATAGAAAGCTTGTTTCTCCATCAGATGCATGTATGCTTCATGGGACCCAACCTACTAAGGCTCCTCCTAATGCCAATTCCACCATTCTTCTCCACACAAATAGATTCAGGTATATTATATATATATATATATTGATATTGCAAGAATATATATTTTAAAATTGTTGTTGTACATGATGTAATATATTGTAGCTGACAGCCTAGCAGGTAATATACTTTATTGTTTGTTTGATAATGTAAAGATACGAGGATCTGTTGAAAATAACTTTTTTATCATGTTAAGGTCCACCTACACTATATCACACCCTTTGGGGTGGCCTAATGGTCTGGGCTTATATTGGAGGTTTTAAGTTTGAAACCCCTCGAAAGTAAGGAGTTTATCTTCTAGGTCGAGCTTGTCGCATTGGGCTTACCCAATGCGGGTTCCCTCCCTATGTGGTTTACGAGTTATTGTATAGGAGCGGGGGTTTACCCTTCGTGCACTCACAGGGTAACGGTTGTGGGTTCCGCCTACACTATATCCTACGAGATTACACCCTTCAGGGTGGTTCAGTGGTTTAGGCTTGGCAATTCTATGTTGGAGGTTTCAAATTCGAAACCCCTTGCCAGTGAAAGCAAGGAAGTTCTATTCTGGGTCGACCTTGTCGCACCGAACTTACCTAGTGCGAGAGGTTGCATGTGGTCTGCGAGCTATTGCATAAGAGCGGGGGTTTACCCTGTGTGCACACCAAAAGGGTAGCGACTGTGAATTCCCTTTGTCATCTATTACTAATAGTTCAAGTTAATACACATCATGATAAAGATAATAAAAAATAAAATTACACTATCAAATCATCTAAAGGATATTTATGCGAATTCTCAGGTTCTTGGACAAGGCTTGCACAAAAATGCAAGATGGAAATACAACAAAAGAGATTAGTAGATGGAGACTTTGCACAGTGACACAAGTAGAGCAAGTGAAGATCCTTATTTCAGTCCTTCCCATATTTGCATGCACTATTATTTTCAATACCATTTTAGCACAACTTCAAACATTTTCAGTCCAACAAGGAAGTGCCATGAACACTAAACTAACTAAACACTTCCATATCCCTCCAGCTTCCCTTCAATCAATCCCTTACATAATGTTGATCTTCATAGTACCTCTCTATGACACATTCTTTGTCCCGTTTGCCAGAAAATTCACCGGTCATGATTCAGGTACGTTCAAGTCTGTGACTATATATCGATCTCATTGAAGTAGATTCAAGATTCAAACTTAACAAAATCATTATATTATATTATGTCTCAACAGGTATCGCACCTCTGCAACGTATAGGTGTTGGTCTATTCTTAGCGACTTTCTCCATGGTATCAGCAGCCTTAATGGAAAACAAACGAAGAATTTCCGCGGTGGAATCAAATGAAATCATATCAATATTCTGGATCACTCCACAATTCTTGATATTTGGAATATCAGAAATGTTCACTGCAGTTGGACTTATTGAGTTCTTCTACAAACAATCCTTAAAAGGGTCAATGCAATCATTTTTAACAGCCATAACATATTGTTCATACTCATTTGGGTTTTATTTGAGCTCACTTCTTGTTTCTTTAGTGAACAAAATCACTTCATCTCATCATCATGGTGGTGGTGGCTGGCTAAGTGACAACAATCTCAACAAAGACAGGCTTGATCTTTTCTATTGGTTGCTAGCCATTCTGAGTTTACTCAATTTCCTCAATTATCTATTTTGGGCTAAATGGTATTCAAAAAATGGATCTTCATCAGCAACAACAAATCAAGAATTAAATTCCAAAGTTGTTGGAGATGATGTTATAGTTTAAGTTAGTGGAATATTACTTACTATCTACTTCTAGCTAGGACAAATAATAATTAATTGTCTCTACATTCTAGCTCTAAGCTGCCTATGCCAATTATGGGGATACATATAATTAACTCTACTAAGTTGATATTGGAATATATCTCTGTGTAAAATGTCTATAAAAGTTCCACTAATTATGTTATTAGTTGGTTGGTTATATTCAGTCTTTCCAAAGTTCTATCTACTCTTTTTATCAGTATAGTTTAATATGAGTAGTGACATAACATAATAGAAAATAATAGTATAAATTACAAATGAAAAATAAAATATTCAAGTCGAAGCGTGGATATTTTATTTTCTTTAGAAAGATTCAAGTTCACCGCGATATTATCTTTATTGGTTCATGTAGGATATTTTTTTACTTGTTCCCTCGAATACAATAATCCGACAATATCGTATGACTCCACCAACTCCTCCTATTTTGTTGTGAATAAGATAAAAACTTAGAATATTTTTCTTAAAACATATTACAGTGTCACACTACTTTCTAACACTAATATATCATGCATTTTAATGCTTTACTATTAATATTAAAATGCATATAAACTCCAACACTTAATTAATGTTTGTCCTAAATATTTACTTGTATTGAGCTTTATAAAAAAAAACTTGATTATGTAAATAAAAAGGGACCATTTTAATAGTTTTATAGTAAAACACCTTTTGCTGAAAAAAGGAGGTCTCCTTTTTCAAACTTAATTTAGTTGGCCTTCCTGAACCTCTGGCTTTATAGAATTTAGGTAGCATTCCATTTACAACATTCAATGTATCAACTTTCTATGGTACGTCATTATCAAGGAAAAAAAAGAAAAATTCACCTCTAGTCAGTGGCGGAGCCAGAATTTCAATTAAGGGGGTCGAAAGGTGTTTGACATCTACTTTAATCATTATAAATAGTATAATTTTTTGTCGTGAACCCGTGAAACCCGTGAATATAAGGTGAATTCGCCCTTGGGTCTAGTCTAGTTCATTACCTTTCACTTACTTGAAGGGGTTGTAATAAAAAAAGGTATGTGACACCTAAGAATTCAAATTAGTGAAACCCGTGAATATAAGGTGAATTCGCCCTTGGGTCTAGTCTAGTTCATTACCTTTCACTTACTTGAAGGGGTTGTAATAAAAAAAGGTATGTGACACCTAAGAATTCAAATTAGTCATCTAAGACAACTTTTGAATAATATACCACTACACTAGAAGCTTCATGTCAAAAAGCTTCAACAGTTAATACCTTTTTTTTTGGGCCTAGTATAGTGTTTTAGGCCCCTCTAAAGCAAATATTACAACTCCTATGAGATGAATATTCATGGAACATAATGAGAGCACACATACCTAAAGTCAAAAAGAGATGTAAGTGAGAAGAGCTTGGTGGGTTTTTTTTAGGTGGGAAGGGGAAAGGGGAAACACACACAGATAATTTCAATGGAAAATCTAGTAAGCTAGATATATATGAACATGATGTCCTCAATTTTACTGTTTTTACCTCAATCATATAGTCTTCTCAAAAGAAACATGTCTTAGACATGTTTTCTAGGTTGGAGCTAGGCCCCTACCTATATTCCCTTAAGAAAACCATTGCTTCAAATGGTCATTAGTATGTTAACTAAAAGGGTTACAAATGCCCAAAACCATTATTCATGCATAAAATTGAGGTTCCATCTTTTTGGTCATCATAGCTACTAGCAATACAATTTGAATCAGTATGACCTTTTTTTTTCCTTTCAATTATTACTAGTATTATTCTCTTTCCTTGATGGAATTGAATAAGCATAGTCTATTATTACTAGTATTATTCTTTTTCCCATGTATGTGTATTTCTATCATTATGGTATACAAGTTTTATTGAATTAAAAGTGTGACATCAAATCAAAGGGCATTTTTCAGCTTCCTCAGATAAGGATTGAACTTGAATGATTGCTAGTTAACTGTGTGAACATCCAACAAACTCATGGACTATCATCTGGTGAGTTATTGAACCAATCCACCTAGCAACTGTGTCACACTAGAAAGATTATACTGCCTCTACTATATGTCCTTTCAACTTATTGACAAATTTTAGTCCTAATCTGCAATTGAGTCTATTATTTGTTGATTGACTGATAACAATATGAATTTCATTTGGGTTTGTGTGAACAATGACAGTTGTGTACCATAGTGAGTAGCTAGATACGGATAAGGGGGCATGGAATACATATGATGAGCTACATCAATGGTCAAAGAGCCTAACATAGCTAAGTTAAGAGATAATTGAGCATGCCATGACGTTGTTAGGATCTCATATAGACCTTTATGGCCCTGACCTGTGTCAATTGCAAAAGATGTAGGAGAAACAGAAAATAATTACTTCATCAAGTGCAGAAGTGCTACATGATTGCTTTATGGCTTAATTTTTAACTCGCACAGAGAGCAACTCATCATGGCACTTGACATCCGAAGGGGTTTTAGATAAGACGCGGTATAGTTCAAGGCGATAATAGCAACACCCCATATAGTTTAAGTATTAACCATAAGCTTGTATAGCCTATTCAAGATTTGCCAGAAGTCAATCTTGAGTTTCTCTAATGTACACGAGAATGTGACAAAATCATAGATTAAGACGACTATCAGCATGAATCAACCCAACCGAGGCAAGAAAGCCAGGAACTAAAATCACTTGGTCGATACATGAAAAAAGACCGAAAATAAAAAGAAAGTGAAAAGTAAATCCTGGCCGAGTCACCAAGAACAGTCTACTAGGGAGAAACATCAGTTTACATATAGGGAGGGAACATACTAAACTTAAGGCAGCCAGCAGATAAAACGGACAATGGTATGGGGACCAACATCTACTCATCAGAAGCCTCAGCATTTGCGCCTTTTAGATGCAAATGCTTTTCCCTCTTTTGAAAATCTGTCAAACCTTTGCCACTTCCAGTTACACCAACCTTACCATGAGGATCCTCTGGAGACTTGAAAATACTCTCACGCTTCCGACCAGAGAAAAAACCCACCTGAAAATAAATAGTACGCTTAAGAAACAGCAGCCTGAAGGCTACAAAAAAGGATGATACAAGCATAGTACCCACACAGATCTGTCTACTACCTTTGAGACCACAATGAAAACTCTGAATAACTAAGACAACTATGGGATAAAGGAAATCCAGTAGCCATGTGAAATATTTTGTAAGTAAACACAGCTTTTAACAAACAAAAAAGTAAAATCATCAAATTGTTTATATACATGAACAGCATTTGATAGAAGTAATCAATATAATTTTTCTGACAACATAAGAAGGGAGAAATATAATAGACAGGGAAAGGCGGTCCAAGAACTCTGTGGTAACCGAGTATCCATTGTTTTCCATAAAAGGCACAATCATAATTCATTAGTCCCAAAAAGATGCAATGATAAACACGAAGATGCATGCCATTAAAACAATACCAATCTCATAACCCCAAAAACTTTTGCTTGATCAATACCCTACATAACATACATACACCTTGCACTCAGCTTCTCATCTTAAGTTACAATAACTACTCAGCCTTTTGTTTTGTTAGATGCCTAATTTTATTTGAATTTCATGAGTTAGGAGTGACAGCAATTTTTAGAGGTAAGCACCGTGTGAAACAGTTCAAGGATTCTTGGAGCTGACTTTTATTTCAACAGATCTTTTTGTCATTTTAGTGGGATGCAGATCAATAAATCCAGCAGGAAATTGGCAGTTGAAATGACAGAGCAATGTTAGTGGGATGCAGGTCAATATTCTTACAGAAGACGATCTCAACTAATCATACCCATCGATGTTATGTAATGCCAGCAGATTGATTGACCACGAGCCATTATCATATTGCTTAGTAAGCAGACACTCTAAAAATCACGATTCATAGTCAGGTTTAGCAAATCTGAGAATAACCAACATCATACCTTCTTAGTAGAGCCTTTAGTTGACTGAAATTGTTGCCAAGCGTTTTGCCTCTTGTTTTGAGCAACCTCAAGTTGTTCTATCCGCACCTTAGACTTGAAAGCATGAATCTTTTTCTTTTTGGCCGCTTTCTATGAAGAATAAAGATGAGGTCATGAGCAGGGATGAAAACAAAAACAGACAATTTCTGTCAAATCAAGAGAACAGAGAAGGCAAGAGGAGAAAGCAAGTAAAGGTGGATAAGTAACCATGTAGAAAATCAACTAAACCCTGCTCTAATGAAACTTTTAACTTTTACTTATCAGTAATGTTGGATTACTTGTAACTGCTTTGAGATTATAGTACCTAGGCCAGTCTGCAAATGTTGCAGAGTGGAACTGTTGCAAGAAAATAAGGATTACTTTATGAAATTAGACCCTAACCATATAAGCTTGTCGTATCAACATATCAAGTAAATTGATGAGGCAAAATACAACAGAAAGCATGGAGGAATACCAAGATTGTTCTCAAATATGATTTTCCCTACCCTCAACTCTAAAATTGAATTTAAACATACCACGTCTTCTGGATCATTAGGATCAATGAGAAGCTTTGCTGGCAAACTTCGAGATTGCATATCACTAGCTGCAGCTTGAGCTATCTTTCGTTTGAGAGCTTGTTTCGTGGCCTCAGCTATCCTTTCTGCTTCAACTAAAGGGTTGACAGATGCCTCTTGAAGTGGTCTTATATTAGCAAGATCCACCTGAAATTACAAGGTGTTGATGTTACGTTGATCTCACATTAATTCCGACACTTAACTTAGCAGGCATCCTCTATTTATGTGTGGGCGTGACAGTATGACATAGGCATATTGATACACATCTCACAGTACTTTCAACATCCATACATAAGGCCCGATGTTATTTGGAGGGAGGAGGGGGAGGGAGATATGAAAGAGAGGTTTCACTCCACCCTGAAAAATTATTTGATTCTTCTCCTGCACTCCAAAATCTTAGACAAACACAAAATACACTGAACCTGGATATTTGACACATGCGTCCTTGCATTTGTATATCAAAGCAAAACAAGGGCAAAATTTTAAAACGGCATAATTCAGAGAGGCCTAGAACAGATCAAAAACTGGCAAAGCAATCCTTTCGCAATTTCAATCGAGAACTAAAGAAAGCTCTAATTCCTAACCCAAGAACAGACTTTAGGAAAAGCAGCAGTCATGGTGAGAGTAGAACCTGGAAGTCGGCAACCACGACAATTGCACACGCTTAAAGAAGCAAAAATGCCCAATCATTAATTATGATTACATAGTTAAATAAACAGTCCCTCATAACATATGCTCAATTTACAAGATAAAGGAAAAATTGTACATTTTTAACCATTGATTGATCACCAAAGAACTGATCTCATATTCCAGAGTGTAGTAATAATAATTGGACATATTATCTGGCCGCAACCCCCTTGCAAACACGGTCCCTTTATTGATTAACAATGAAATTTGAGTATATAACAATAAACCATCAGCACTCAAATATTTAGACCACTTATTTGTCCATCTTCTGGCATAAGCAAGATTAATCATGTCACAGGCCTGATTCTTGTGATGTTTGCTTTTCCCCCCAAAATATGCTACTCTCTTAGAAAAGTGGTCCTCTCTTGATATTTGGTGGCGACAACAGCAGTAAATATGCAAGTATTAAAGAGCAAGGTAACATCATTTAAAATAAAGAATCCAACTCCAGGCAAGACTATATTCAATGGAAAAAAGGGATTACTAGGCATAAAAAAGTGTTCCTATTTCGGTGTTTTTGTTGTTGGCACTTCGGTAGTTAGCAGGAATAACAAGATCAGAGATTACTTAGACCAAAAACAGCATGGATATAGTAATTAAAGAAAAGGAAAAAACTAAGGAAGAATGCTCAAAACTGAAACAGGCTTTGAAGCGAATCAAGACACTTCCCATAAAAGCATAAAGAAGGCGGCAATACCTCTTCCTTATTACCCCATTCATCATAACAGACATAATAGCCATTTGGAGTATGTGCATGAATAGTGGCATCATACCTGGAAAATCAACAATAAGAAAGAGAGAGAAAAGGTAAAGAACAACTGAAGAGAGTTAAAGAAGTCTTCAAAAGTTGGAAAAAGGAAAAAAGGTGATTCACCACAGAAATTTCTACTCACCACTCTCCGTCTTCACTATAAACAGCTTGTACTTTAGTGCCCACAGGAAACTTATCGGCATGTACCATTGATCCCAATTCCTGCGGACAGAGGAAGTGAGGAACCCAAAAAAAAAAAAGGATCATCCCCCACCCCCAAAAAAAAAAAAAAACACTCTCTTCAGGACATCTCTATGTGGGTATAGGGCATAAGTAAATGAAAAGAGAGAGTAGAAGCCAATCAACAAAACATTTATGGCCATTAACCGAAAAAGATCAAATCAGTAATATGCAAGACAGAAGAATGAAGATACCAATTTACTCATGCTTACTATGTACTAATTCTATCATCCATCAAAAGGAAAGAAACGTATTATTCTACGTAGACCCAAACAGAGTATTTAAGATATTGACGATTCATCCAATCGAGCCAAAAATATTCTATTTAAAAAAAGGAGATAAAGCCTAGCAAAATTACATCCATGGAGGCTCCTTACCTAAAAAGGGTTGGGAATTACAACAATTTTCACAAACTAACATGGAGGAAGGGATCCTTTCTAAGGTAGCAATTAACCACAAGCCACTTTAGATATACAATCATTAACAGCACAAGCTAATTTCATCTTTTTCAATTAGAACTTAATGCTTTTCAAGCATTATAGGGAGAGGAATATCCACCAAAGGGTGAAAATATAACTCTAACAATGTAATCTTTATGATATACCACAGTAGAATTCTCAGAACGGTGGAAACCATGAGATGTATCAGCACTGGTCCCCGTACCCATCCCATCTTCACTTTGTTTTGCAGTTACAAGGAGCTCTTCGGTTAAGGCAATCACCTACAATTCAGAAAGTTATCCTGGTTTAGTACTATTTGCTTTACAAGAGCCAAGAAACAAATTAACTTTTTAATTCCAAACTTAGATTCACAGAGTGACATCTGAAATCATGGGATAGAGGTGTGCTGGCCATCATCACATATCGCAGACCTGCAATGGAATCAAGACACGAAAGTGATGGACACCTTGAGAAAGTTGCTAGCTCCAAAATTTTACAATCGCCACACGCCTCACTACCAGTGGATTAATATTTACTCTATGAAATAAAATCCTCACCTTTAAAATCAAATGATAAACTTATGTTTCTTCAGTCACGAATAGTTCCTTCACACTGCTTGTTTATCGGCAATATAATGTTTACGTGAGAATTAGACAGAAGAAAGTGATACTTGTAAATTAATTCAGAAAAAGAGAAATAATATTTATCAACAAAGAAGACATAACCTTTTGTGCTAATGGATATCTCAGAAAAATGATGGGATAGTGATAATATGCTAATGGGATATACTAATTAAGAAAACACTTGAAACTATTTTTGTCAAAAAGAAAACATTTAAAAGAAAAAGTGGAGATCCAAAAACAAGTACAAAATATCACCTCAACAAGCTCTTTCTCCATGTCAATATATTCGGAGTTGTCTGGTTCATCATGTAACAGTTGTCGCACCTGGTAAAAAATAAAGAAAAATTTGTAAATTTGAAGTACAGGAGCTGCAACATTTTATAAACAAGATATACTTGAAGTGAAAGAGTAAGCAACTAGGAATAACATAACCGCATCTCCTTTCCACAATATTTGGCAGATTTCATTGCTACAATTGCTTAAACCTTCTAGCAAAACGCCCAGGGACCATACACTTTGCTTCTGATCCCACCCTCAGACAGCATCAGACAGAACCACCAAAGTACAGTGAAGTCTCTTACCAAGTCAACTTAATATTATTATTTTTTTGATAGAGGTAAAGTTAAGTCAACTTAATATTTATAATATAACCAAAAATCAGACATAGCACATTATCAAGTGGGACACTCCATCTCTTATGCCTTCAATCAAATAAAATTATCCTTCAGCAAAGTTAATTCTGATCCCACCCTCAGACAGCATCAGCCAGAACCTCCAAAGTACAATGAAGTCCCAACATTCTAATGTTACCAAGTCAACTTAATATCTATAACATCACCAAAAATCAGACATAGCACATTATCAACTGGGACACTCCATCTCTTATGCCTTCTATCAAATAAAATTGTCCTACGCAAAGTTGATTCTAATGCGACTCTAAGAATTGCTTGGCATGAGTTGTGGTATCTATATGGGTTGGATCACCAAGCTGACTTCATCATTTTCTGAAGCTCCTTCAAGTCGAACACTAAATGAAACTAGCCTAGGCTATTTCTATCTTCAAAAAACTGAGTTTACAACACACCAGAAACATAGCACCTAGCGATTTCATCAAGTATCTTTTAAAGCAAAATAAAAGAACAATCACCACCCCAAAATCCTTCTTTTTTTCTAGTACCCTTACTCGAATCACCTAATTGCAGCTTGACGGTTGACACCAATGCAATGATGCGTATGTGTATGTACGCTCTGAGTTTGGCTTAATTAGAACTCGCTCTCGAAAATAAGACAGACAATCAATACAGTAAACGTTTGACTTCAAGAAAACAAATAACTATCAAATCAAGTAAAGATAAAAGGGCTTTCTAGCTGAGCATGGCAAAATTAAACGAAATCGAGGAAGAATTACAATTACGATACAGAAAGCGCAGATTTTCCACAGAATTAGGGTTTTACCTGCTGAAGTTGATCTTTGTAAGTAGAGAGATTCGAAGCCAATTCTTCAATGCTAACTTCATCTCCGCTTTGCATCTTTCCCCTTTTTCTTTATCAAACTACTTACAATTCCACGAAATTACCCAATTATTTCAGGATTTTCCGTTAACCTATTCGATTTCCCGGTGTACGCCGGAGAGAAAAGAGAGTCGGACAAACCCTAGGGTTACAAGATTTATCGGTCAATTTGAATCCAACTTTCGGGTATTTTCAGTTCCGCTCGGTTCTTGTATATATTTTGAATGAAAGTCACAATGCACCCTTTTAAGTTTCAAATATTTGAATTTCGACCCCTTACACTCTTAGGAGTCGTTTGGTGTGAAGGATAAGTGTATTTAATCCCGGGATAAAAATATAGTGGCCCTTAAGTTAATGTTTAGTTAGCAAATCCGGGATAATTTATCTCGAGTCTAATAAATAGTACCGGGATAAGTTATCCCTCTTCTTGGGGGTATAGTAATCTCGGGATAAGTTATCCCAGGATAAAAGGGTTAAATGACAAAAGTATTCTTTTAAACCTTTTTTATATCTCATTTTGTATATTTACATTTTTTTAACACAATATAATAACATTCACAACCTTCACTCCTTATTTTTATGATATTTCTTCTTC
>JBCEWC010012531.1:0-15780 GCA_038996855.1 Solanum aculeatissimum | reverse complement strand
TCATATGGATTCTTGTCCCTATTTTGACTCTTGTATTAGGAATCACAATAGGTGTACTAGTAATTGTTTGGTTAGAAGGAGAAGTATTTGCAGGAATACAACAACGTATCGGACTTGAATATGCCGGCCCTTTAGGAATTCTTCAAGCTTTAGCAAATGGGACAAAACTACTTTTGAAAGAGAACCTTATTCCATTTACAGGAGAAACTCGTTTATTCAGTATCGAACCATCCATAGCAGTAATATCTATCTTTCTAAGTTATTCAGTAATTTCTTTTGGTGATCACCTTATTCTAGCCGATCTTAGTATTGGTGTTTTTTTATGGATTGCCATTTCAAGTATTGCTCCCTTTGGACTTCTTATGTCGGGGTATGAATCAAATAATAAATATTATTAAAGTAAAGATGCAACCATACCAAATCGGTCGTTACGTAAGATGGATATGAAATTTAAATAACAATCAAAACAAACATTGTATTTGAACTAACAATACAATGGATATAGATTGATAGATCATGTGTGTGTGTTAGTTAGTTTAGTGATAAAAGGATATGGAAACGCCTGTTATGTATTCATCCATCTTGATTGAGTGTAGTATCAAAGGATGAGTTTTACCTATTAGTTGGGACCTTATTCCACAGTTAGTGATGCTTCTTATTCTTCTTTAAAACCGAATATGAATGTAACCAAAAAAACGGAAAGTTAAAAACTGGATATATAAGATAAGTAAATTTACTTGAGAGAGTGATGCTCTAAACTATTTATGTTTAATTAGAAATACAATTTGTTACTTTGTTTATGGATATATGTGATCATATAATTCTATTTTTTGTATTTGAAATGGCCAAACCATTGTATGTCAAAAGCAATTGAAAGCTATTTTTAGTTCTTCTTAAAACTAAAATTCCAGCAAGATGTGTAATAATGCTGAATATTACCCCACAAGAAGGCAAATATGATACAAAATCTACATTCATTTTTCAACTATGAAAAATATTAGCTAGCTATTTGGAACTACAAGTGTAATAAGTTTGATATCAGATTCCAACCTAGCCATGCTTTTTTGTCACAAGGGGAAACAAAATTGAGCTGAAACATCTCCTTTGAAACATGTTCCCCTGTTTCGCAGAATCCAACAAGCTTCGCGACTACTTCAGCACTTTCACGTACATTTTGCATGTTAAGAGGATCTGACCAGAGTTTATTCACAAGCTGTAGCCGTCTCCTCTGTTTTCCTTCTGGTGGGATGTCCCATTTCACGTAAATCATTTCCCTTTCTTCTGCACTAAGCTTTGAGCTCACCCTTTTCGCTAGATATTCCCTCTCCTGCTTCAGTGCCTTAATACTGTATATTCAAAAAAGCAAAGAGTTGGTAAAGTTCGACTAAAGGCCTTAAAAAAGTGCAAATGAAGTATGTGGATGACAGTGCTCCTGAAAGAATAAATTATACACCTTGATGAGACATAGCCAGCAGGGTCATCGCCCAAGAGTGCAGGGCTTGCATTACCAAGCCCTGCTAAGTGTTGGTCTAACCATGTCAACCTCCTAAGCTCAACTTCCATGTATATCTGATCTGATGGATCCCCTTTAAATAACATGTAAAATTGAGTACGGTGCACTAAAGACACATGACACAAATGCCACAACATTATAATTTGCTGCCTTTGGTCCTCAAACATCAAGTGCCATGATAACGGAGATTGATCAGTTATGTCAGCTTCATCACTTGCAGCCTCATTTGCCTCCAACTCCAGTACCTGTTTTTAGTCATTGCAGAACAATTAGTCCAAATATATTTTTGATTTATCAAAACAAAAGGAAAAGGAAATTGCAATGGTTAGAACCCTGAATCCACAAGGAGAGGGAAAATAAATCGTAACCTGGCAAACAAGCAGCTGCTTTTGGTACTGTAGCTTAGCCACCCTTTCTTTCAGCTCAGTAACATAAGCTTTAATACTCCGGATGTTCTCTTCAGCTGCTTTTTTAAACATCTTTTGCATCTTCTTCATGTTAACAGAGTTTGTCTGCCTTGATCCAGGAGTAGCCTCCCTCGATGAGATACAATTACTGTCCATTCTTCTAATTGGAGTGCTTTTTTGGCTACAGAATGAATCCCCAGCAGATCCAACATTATTACATTCTGGTGCTCTGTTCTCAATCTCATCCTCCACGATGTTGCAGGATGATGGAGACATAGGAGAACATGGTGATCGAATTATATTTGGCATGTTACTGGTGTTACTCAAGTTAAAAGGAAGCACCTTTTTCGTTTTTGGAGTCCTCAAACCAACAGATTCCTGACAACTTGGAAGATGCATGACTAATTCGTCTATAGATCTCTGAACATTTTCAAGTTTCTGTTCTAAAGATGCAATGTTGTTTTCCTGCGATCGCAGCCGTGCAATCTCTTCTCTCAAGCTGCCTTTATCTTTTATCTCAATTTGTTCAGGAACAGAACTTATTTTGTGCAGTTCTTTAATTTCTGCAAACAACTTCGCAATGGTATCAGTGGCCCCTTGGCTGCCAATTCTGTGAGATGCAAACTCTTTGTGAAGCAACTGAAGTGCATGGTTTGCTTCATCACCAAGCTGCCTCTGTCTCATCTCAAGCTTTCGGATCTCGTGCACCAGCATAGATGGATTGGTTGAATTGGTAGACCTCCTAATAGCAGCCTGCCTGTCAAGTAACTTTTTCCTTCCAAGGGTTGTAGAATGAGATCCAGAAACTGCTTCATTTTCAGTTGTAAATGAAAGACATTTGACCACTTGATGAGAAGGTCCATGGTGATCTGAAGCCTGAAAAGAGCATATGACAACAAGTTTAACTTTTTCAAGACTCAAATCCACAAACAAAGATGGGAAGTTAGGTGTTCTGTCAAAATGCAACGATTTTTTGTACCTTGAGCTCTTTCTTTGATCTTCTTTCTAGTTCTAGCTGGGATTGTGCTAGGTCACGCTGACGTTTCAGCTCATTCATCTCCTCCTCCATCTGTATTCTCACAAAATTATAAGATAGAAATATATAGAATGATTCATAAGAGAAATATATAGAATGATTCATAAGTAAAGATAATATTAGTTTTAACAGTGAACATGACAATTCCACCTTAATTAGCTATTGCTTTCTGTTTCTTGAACACATAAATATCTCTGCACTACAATACAATTAATACTTTACACTTGGAAAACATGTATTTCATAAGTATCATAATTTTCCTATGTCAAAACAAGTTCAGATGACATTGTTAGATAGAGGCCTATTTAGAAAACATGAATTCCATAAGTAATCAATTGTCCTGTCATACATGTTCAGATTTCATTGTTGGATAGAGGTCTATCTGCATGGTTACATAGCAGTATTTTCTGTATGTTGAAGGATCTGCAATAGGCATCTTATATTTTCATATCTCGCCGTCTGCTTAGGTGCATCTAGGAAAATAAAGTATTTGGGTAACATGACTACTATTTGTCAGTCGAGGTTGTAAGATGAAATGAGATGTGAAGCTTCTGTTAATCCAGACTTTTCAACTAGATTGTGCAATGAAATGAGCAACTATTCTCACATGAAAATGAGAAGCAGTACATTGCTAATTAGCTGCCAGAGATCCCCTCTCTTTAGCAATAGCTAAAATGATGCTGGGAGTCCTGAAAAGCATTAGTGGTACCTGTTTGATTTTCCGCTCTTTCTCCATTAGTAGAGATCTTAAACATGGAGAGGCAGAAGGGTCAGGACTTCGAAGCTCTGCTTCAAGTCTGGAAACTTCCTTTCGTAAATGCTTCAGCAATTGCTTCTCTGCAACAACCTGGAAAAATTAAAGGAAAACAAGAAAGAAGTCAAACATGAAGTTCTGCAAATTGTAGAAATACCTAGTAGAATAAGTATAGTGGAATAAGGACATCGGTTTTTATTGTAACACAGACTATTTAACTTGCATAAAAGGAATACATAAATGGAATGCAACTGCATAATTCAATACAACATTTGGTTGGCCATATTAAAGTCCGCATTTGCTAACATCCACATAAGTAATACAAAGAATTTGTGTATGTGTATTATTTTATGCCAAATAGAATATGAGATAAGAGAACATGTAATTAGCTAGATCTACAGGTCGTGGAACTTCCTACGGGTCGAGGAACTTCCTACGGTTCATGGTCCTGGTTTTCTCACTATCGAGGCTTCCATTTTCCGGCCATTCTATGGCCCATAATTATTTCCACGAGCCATCTTGCTGGCTTGACTTAACAAAACAATCAATGGTATGTACTATAGAAGTTACATAGATTTTACGGATCTAATTCACTTTAAGAGATAACTTGTAGGCCAATTACTTAGGGGGTCTTATGGTTAAAGTTGTAGAGGAAAAAAGAAAGCTATCTGGGAGGCGGAGGTTGACTATAAAATTCATTTCTCTCTGGCCCTAAGGGAGCTTTTTCAGAGCTGAATTGCACCTCTAACTTGTAGGCCTAAACAATTACTTAGGGGGTCTTATGGTTGAAGTTGTAGAGGAAAAAAGAAAGCTATCTGGAGGCGAAAGTTGACTGTAAAATTCATTTCTCTCTGTCCCTATGGGAGTTTTTTCAGAGCTGAATTGCACCTCTAATCACCCTCAAGCACAACTGGCTCCAAGTTTGCTGGAATCTTGTCCAAAGGGATTGACAGGACAGAAAATCCTTGTGCCACCAGTTCCAATCTGAATTGGGAATTAATAAGCTGGATAGCTCACTTGGTAGAGCAAAGGACTGAAAATCCTCGTGTCATATGTTGCTTGAAATCTTCACTTTCGGTGCCAAAATCGACGGAGAAATTTCGTTCAAATTCAATGATTTTTGTAATCAAAAGAAAAGTTAAAAGGTTTTTTTCTCCTCCCAAGATTGTCCTCTTGATCAATATTTTCTCCTCAAGTTTTCCACTTAATATCTCATGATTTAGTTTTTATAACTCTAGTTTTAGATACTTGAATTATTTTTAGCCTAATCCCACACATACCTGGATTCATATTCCCCCAATCTTAATATTTAGATCATGAAGGATCCGACTTCTAGATCCACACATCTGCTCCAAACTTGCTTGAATCTTGTCCAAAGGGATTGGCAGGACAGAAAATCCTTGTGCCACTAGTTCCAATCTGGATTGGGAATTAGTAAGCTGGGATAGCTCACTTGGTAGAGCAAAGGACTGAAAATCCTCGTGACTCTCAGTGCCAAAATAGACGGAGAAATCTTGTCCAAAGGAATTGGCAGGACAAAAAATCCTTGTGCCACCAGTTCCAATCTGGATTGGGAATTAATAAGCTGGGATAGCTCACTTGGTAGAGCAAAGGACTGAAAATCCTCGTGACTTTCGGTGCCAAAATCGACCGAGAAATTTCGTTCAAATTCAATGATTTTTGTAATCAAAACAAAAGTTAAAGGTGAATAGCATGTCGCTCCTTTTCCTTTTACCTGGACCCATGATTGTCCTCTTGATCAATATTTTCTCCTCAAGTTTTCCACTTGATATCTCATGATTTAGTTTTTATAACTCTAGTTTTAGATACTTGAATTATTTTTAGCCTAATACCACACATACCTGGATTCATATTCCCCCCAATCTTAATATTTAGATCATGAAGGATCCGACTTCTAGATCCGCACACATATCATACACCAACCCCCGAGTCCAGTAACCTAGCCAGTTACAGGTTCCAATCTGGATTGGGGTTGGGATTGGTAGAGGACTGAAAATCATCGTTCCATGGATTCCAAAAATTTCCAATCATTGTGGGTTTGAATATCTGAATCCGGGGACAGTCAGTTTAGTGCTAAATCTGACAAAATTAATAATAGTTGAAGAAAAAAATGTAGTAAAACCAATATAGCTAATCCGTCAGAGAGTACTCCACCGCGAGAGTCACATAATTTAAAACAAAAATTTGATGGCAGCATGAATAAGAGTAACTAGACAACAAAGTCATAAAGCAAGTAAAATCTGCATAACAAGATTATTATTAAGGATTAACAGTGTAACAATCTCCATATTATTCACCGCGTAAATAATCACTGCATACCTAGTACATGGCCAAACAATCCCTTAATTATTTCTTGTTATCAATTGGTATATTTAATTTAATTTTAAAGGGAAGAAAACAGAGAGAAATAATTAAATGACACAGTTCCTTTAGAAGTCACTAGGAGCTTTCAAATTAACCACTAATCTCATACCATGTTTACTTGGGCACTGGTTATGACTTCTTTGGCACTTGTCGCAAAGCACAGAGTGTTGCGTGATTGTTCCACATGACTTAAAGCAGGACTCATAGTGCAAACAATTGCTGTTCTTGAGTTTCCACCTAGTGAAGGCTGTAATATCCTCGTCAATTTTGAATCTCTGTAGGGAATATGACCACTCCTCTTTCCACCACTGCAAATAAAATTCAACAAGTAACGTCTCAAGGCTATTAACTGATTTATCATCAAATGGATTGTTCATACAAGTAACAAGAATTTTAGGCCATTTCACAATCATGAAAGAGTTATCACCAACAGTGAGGGAAAGTCACCAAAACAGTGCCACTAATGCATATGGGAATTGTGCACAATAATAAGAACAAGAGAAATTATAATATATATAAACAGTGTGAATGGAAAGCAATGTGTAAAAACTTTCTTAAGTAACTCAATATCAAGGTATTTTCACTTACCTTAGTTTTCTGATCACTGTGGTCAGTGTCAGCAAGCTCCGGTTAATATGGCTTCCTTCCTTTAACCTTGTACCATCTGCATTTGTTTGCAAGGCACGCTCACTTCCAGCAAGATCCACAAGATTCTACAGTATTAGGAGTCTCATAAATTAGCATTTCATGCGCGGCATTAGAAATATATATCAGTTATGAGAGGTCCCCTTACCAGAGTTGCCAAGAAAGATTTCACATGCCCTGAGTTTTCTCGGATGCTGCTCTCAATGGTCTGAACAGAAAGTGAATATACCAGTTGTACGGACAGGGTGGAAATAACTCATGTAGAAACAATATGGATGGAAGGAGGTAAGATATATAATACATCACAACAGCAACATTGATAATTAGTAATATGAAGAATATTCCATATACCCCAAAATAAGAACTGTTGTGTGATACCACCTTAAGATGTCAGCTGTATGGATAGGGTGCTATAACTCATGTAAAAACAATATGGATGGAAGGAGATAAGATACATAATATGTTAGTATTACTATAAAGAATATTCCATATAAATCACAAAAATAGGAACTGCTGCAATGGCACCTTAGAAGTAGGTCCCAGCATAGAAAGAGGCAGCAACCACATACAACAATTACTTGGCATCCTGATTAATAGTTAAGGAGTTAGTTTTCGTAGATATTGGGTAGATTGGATTTGCTCCCTTCAACTAGCATATAGTACATAGTTCAAGTGGTCTAACCAAGTAAATAACAAGAATTTCAAAATGATGTTTGTTTACACCAACAATGTTTTAGTCCAACTTTAATTTTATGGCCTACAAATCCTTGATTCCTATTTATTCCATGTACAATATTTCATGTCAAATGTGCAGAAAAAACTTCACAATGCTAAATACTTTTAAACTTTAGTAGAAAAGTGACCAGCATCTTTTACCAGCTTGATTATCTGATGAGATCTTGAGCTTTTATCATTTAGAGAAGTTTCACCCACTTGTCTCTGGGCTGCAGCAAGTATAACAAGTATTTAATCACACGGTCAGAGAAAAATCCTGAACATAAAAATATAGATACTGAGGTTTCTATGGAAACATTCTTCTATGATATCATAAGATAATACAATTATGTATCATTGAAGAATATTTTGTTGAACCAAAAGTATTTACTTACCTTCACAGGTACTAATTAAGGTCCTCAGATGTTGGCCATCCTTTACAATCTCTTCCACTAATTTCTCTACAATAATACCTTTCTGCATTGAGAGACAAAAATTTCAGGAAAGATTTATTTATAAGGAAATTCAAGTTAAGAAACTTGAACTCATTAACTAAGACACTTGTTTACCTCTGGATCATCCAACAGGCGAAGTGAGCCAGACTCACGATTCAAGAGGTCTACTACTGTCTCATTATATATTTCTAACGCAGAAAATTTCAGCACAAAGTCCCTCTCAGTAGTCTGAAATGCAGAGAAAAAGAAAAACATCCGGATATAAACACCACAATTTCTCAATCATAGAACAACAAAAGATTCTGGAGAAAGTATGATTTACAAATTTGATGTGCTCATAAATGTCATTAACAGCACTTTCGGTTATTCCCTTCATTGTGAATGTCTTCCCACTACTTGTCTGTCCATATGCAAATATGGTTGCTGCAAAAGAAGTATGAGATTAACTGAATGGTCTCTGTTCAAACAATAAAGCATATGATGTATATTAGAGTTAAAACAAAGTGTACTGTAGTTATACCATTTATCCCATTTAGAGCAGAGAGCGCAACATCTCTAGCCCCTTTTTCATAGACCTTGCTAGTTGAACATGCCGGGTCAAAGACATTATCTGGCACAGAAAAACCCATGTGAGCAGGCAAAATTCAAAAATCAGAACCTACAAGAAGCAGCAATTCACATTTAACCAACCTACCAAATGAATAAGGACCGGTATGTCTTTCATGATTTAGGTTCTTCGACACAATTGTTTGTTCATCAGGGAAATCCCAGGCAATGAGATCATAGGCTGCTTGTTCTTTGGGGCTAAGAGGCCTGACACGAATTGTTACAAGGATTTTCTCTTCCCGAAGCTTTGGACCTCCTGGAGTAGATGACGGAGTCGTCCTTCTACTGCCTGGAAAACGAGATGGTGTCCTTCCAGTCTTTGATACTGGTGTTACCGATATGCCTATCACCATCTTTGTGAACTATATATCATCCTATTCAAAAATCATAAGGAAACCATCAAATTATAAACCCCTTCTTCTTAAAATGAAATTATCAAACCATATACCAAAATCACCAACTTAAGATCCTCAAACCACCAAAACAAAAGCCCTTCCCCCAAACCCACGATGTTTAAACAGAAATGTCTCCCTTACGCCCAAAAATTTAAACAAGAAAAAATTAATCTTGAAAAAGAAAAAAGCGATCTTGTTAAACCAATTTTATTATCGTCATCAAATTTCAAGAAACAATAGTAATCAAAGGAAACCCAATAGTTTCTTGAGATGATAAACAAGAAATGGCAAGTAAACTGAAATCAAATATGGAAGGAACATAACTTAATGTGATTGAACTATTCCAAGAGGATAAACAAGAAATGTAAATGGAAAGACTTACCCCCCAGAACATGCAAGTAAACTGAAATCAAATATAGAAAGATTGATAGAGAAGATTTTTCAGGGTTGAGATGTTCTTTTTTAAGAGGAAGTGAGAATCTGAGAGAGTAACGGCTACTTAAAACTAAAATTAAAATTAAAATTAAAATCTAATTAATAAAACAATATTCTATTCTTCCGTTTCCGTACACCTCGTGCACCTGAAAGCCGTTGATTTTTTTATTTATATCTGAGTTGGAGCCTCTTCGCTAATGTTTTTGAAATTATTACACTTTAGTACCTAAAGTTTCTCTTTTCATCATATCTAACCCAAATACTTTCTCCTAATGCTGTCCAAGCAGCTTGATATGTGCAATTGGAAGCCCGGTCCAGAGTCTTTATTCTTCGTGTCTTTCTCTTTTCTTTTAGGTGTTTGTGGTACATAATCCCAATTTACATTGTTTTGTCAAGATAAAATTCTTCACCAATAAATACGATGACATCAATATAATACTTTATTTTTTATACTTTCATTTTCTATCAGAGAATTTAATTTTAAAATTAGGAATAGCAAAATCTCTTTTTAAATAAGTTCTATTGTGATATAAATTTAAATTAGTCGAACAATGAATTTCAAGTCTAAAGTTAAACTTTAGCAAAATCCTTTTCAATAATAAGTTTTAAGTTTGAAATTAAGTTCTATTAAATCCCTTTTCAACTATGAGTTTCAAGTCTGAAGTAAGCTCTATCAGCTCTTCTCTCACAAAGCCTAATTCCAAATTTGAAAATTTGTTTGAAATTTAACTTTTCAGACTATAGACCTTCTAATATGAAGTTAAACTTTTGATAGAGTCCAACTTTAGATCTTCAAGAAGAAGAACAAAAAGCAAGCAAGAGTTTCATCAACATTAGGGAAGGTGCACAAATAACCACTTTTAGGACCCCTTAGTTGCCTCGATATCATGGTCAAACCTTAAGTTTGAAGTTTGAATGAAATTTAAATTCAAATTTGAGGTCTGAAATTAGACTTTTGTTGTAACGATCTGTTCCCGTCGAAAAATGGGCCAAAAAAGTTTTGAGTAGTAAATTGAAAGTTTGAGCTGAGGCCATATTTGGATAAAATCTGAGTCATGTGAGGTCTAGGGCAGTCCGACAATAGACTGAGGGTTGATTTATAAGGTTGATCTTTTGGATTGATAGCCAATACAACAAGGAGCTTGTATGGCTATACGAAATTAAATTCGGGCAAGTAGAATTCCCGAAATTGATCTTGATGCAAAGGGTATATTTTTTAACATCATGGTTTGAGGGTATGTTGTAAAAAAAGGATTGGCATGCGAGTTATGAAGTTTCTATCTCCGTTCGATCTGCCACGACAGGACATATCCCTCTATGGTGGTGCCGCCACTGAGATGAGAAGTTTTGTGGGGCTTGCTAGCTATTATCGGTGATTTATGAGGAACTTTACTTCTATTGCCATACACTTGACAAGGTTGATCTAAAAACAATGTGCCATTTGAGTGGACAGACAAGTATGAGGGGGGCTTCCAGAATCTCAAGACTCTATTGACCACAATCCGAATCCTAACCTTGCCTGTGGAAGCTAAGAATTGTATTGTCTATTTTGATGCCTCACGTATAAGTTTGGATGTTGTGTTGATACAGAATAAAAATGTCATAGCCTATGTTTTGCGGTAGTTAAAGTTTTATGAGAGGAACTACCCAACACATGATTTAGAGTTGAAAGTGGTGGTGTTTTCTCTCAAAATTTGACGGTCAAAATAGAATCTGAGATCTTCTTAGCCCAAAATTCTTTTAGGTGCAACTAGAATAACTTAGGCACTAGAAATGTCGAAACGCTGTTAGAATGCCCAAAAATTATACCAAATCACATTCTAGAGTTAAAATTACCTCTTGAAACTAACAAAACCATTAGAAATCCAATACGAGCAGTCAAACTCAAAATATTGATCAAAGTCAAATCTAAGTTAAATTTCAACTCAATTTCCAACTTTGGATCCCTTATACACACAACAATATCAAAATCTTATTCCGACAGCTCTTCTAGTTCAATTTTTACATTCTAAAAGTGATGAAATTGATGAAATTCTATTTTGAAACTCGACTCTCCAAATGAGTCCAAAATTTAAAGTTAACCAACTTAAACTTTTAAAACTCTACTCTTTAGCAAAACTCATTTTTTCTCATAATTTTCAAAAATCAACTTTCAAAACCAATCAAACAGGACTCAGGGCAACTATCAAAAGGGGTAAAATAATAATTTTTTCTGAAATATAAAAAATGACCTACAGAATCATTATAAATGGCTACAAGTAAGCCAGAAAACACTATGTATAACATAAAATCTCATCACATATGATGTTGATATATATAATATCGTTAATGTCCCAACCAAACTCATCAAGACATGCAGACACCTACACTAACACCTAGATTGAAGAACTCTTCCATCCATATCAAAATTGATCATGCAAAATAAATAAAAATGTCGTGATTTACATTATAAAAATATAGGAGAAATCTCACCTTTAATGTCACGACCCGGGAGTAGAGCCTAGATGTGACATGGTGAATGAGAACCCGAGAGTCCTCAATCAAGCCATCTTAGCATCAACTTACCCATCATTGGTTCAAAAACACGTAATTTAACAAGAAGCACATAATTCTAAGGGGTTACGGGACTTTGGACTCAAGTTATGGGGATGTTATTGGGAAAAAGGATTTGCATGAATCACATAGCACATAACAAATACGTTCTAAGGGGCGGGTAAGTATGACTCAAGCTATGGGGGTAAGAAGGGACTAGGGACTTTCCACTTAAGTACATTATCATTAAAACATATCATAATAGCATAAGCATAATCATCTCTTTCATACATAGTACATAGCTAAATCATCTCAAGTAATCACATAGCATAATTGTACGTGAGTCTTTGCGATGTCCAACAATGCCTCTAGTCTAGAATGGGACGGGGGCCAAGACATGTCCCGGGCTCACCCTCAAAGTAAAGAAGTAAGCAACACACATAAAGGTAGATGGAGGATGGATGTTGTCCTTGGAACATAGGACTCACCACTAGTGATACTCAAAGATCCAATTCAACCGTCAAGGGGTAGATAGATATTGTCTCCGGTCCCTACATGGTTAGATCATGTAGATAAAGAGTATGGTTAGTACATATAATGCACTAATTATGCGGGCATGCAATGCATATGAACATGAAACCTACAAAACAAGTTAGATGACAAGGGCACATATATAGAAGGAGAATATATGAAAGAATAGTATGTCAATAAGACATGAAATCCATGATGCATGAAATGTTTAATCATATAAGCATAAACGGGATGGAACCTCAACCGAAATAAGACCAAGTGAGCTATAACTTGGAACTCCATCGTCTACCCCACAACGGATAAAGAGGTGACGTACTTGCCAAAGGTACATCCTTTCATAACATCATCATCTCATAAGAGGCATAAACATAACCTATGTTTGACACATAGTTTGACGGAAAGGAGTATGGACCTTTGGAGATAGTCCACGCCGACATCCAATCCCTCGGTGCCAAGCCATCATCCCACAAGAATATATACATATATATATACATGCTTTTGAAAAGAGGACAAATAACTTGACATCATAACCATGCATAATTGGGCTTAAAAGCCAAATTAACTTTCTTTACTTTCATGCATACGTGACTAAAAAGTCAAATCATTCTTCATGTCATACTTTCATGCATAAGAATATCTCCATACTCACATAGATATGAGAAGAAGAGTATAGACCCTTGGAGATAGTCCACGCCGACTCTAATCTCAATCCTATGCACCTTTAAATATTTACATATGGTGTAAACACCCATCATTTGATCAAAAAGTCATATTATAGACATAGTGTGATCACAAATTAGTCATACCCGTACTTTTCTTGAAAACATAGTCATAAACATCTTTTGGACTTAGCCCATATCAAAAGCTTCATAAAAATCATGCTCATGAATGCAAATGCCATGAATGATGAATGAATAACATGGGTAATGGAGATAAATATTTTAATTATCATAATAAAATAGATTCATAATCCAATCATAATGAAATCCATAATTAGAAACATAATTCATACTAACCATACTTGAATTAAAGACTTGAAGGGACATGCATAATTGAATCTTCATAATCTCAATGTAAATCATGATAATTGAACTTAAATCACTTCAAAATCATCAAATTAGTACAATTCATTTTTCAATTTAATCAAACCAATAATGAATTTAAAGACTCATATTTAAAGTAAGCATAATTTCATAAAATCAATTGAAAAAAATAATTTTTGGGCTTCATGGTTGAAAGGAGCCATGAATAAATTCCTACATACCTTGATTAGCCAAGAAAAGTAAGAAGAATTGATGAAGAATAGAGCTTTCCCTTGATTCCCAAACTAAGTCTTCAATGGAGGTCTTGAAAGTGTTCTTAGAGATTTTTTTTGAATATAGTTCTAAGAGTTTGAATGAATTTGGAATTGAATGAAGATGAATGAATAAAAATCTGATTTGGGGGCTTAGGATAGGTTTAAAGGCCATAAAAGATCTTGGGAATGGGTCAAATTATAAAAAACACCTCAATTAAATGCAATTTGTAAGTTTAACCCGAAGCTCTCACAGTCAGTTTCACGGGTCGTGAGCCTCTTCACGAGTCGTGAGACTTACTGACTCAGCACAGGTAGTCCCTACAAAAATAGGCATAACTTCTTATTATAAACTTGGAATTGAGTGAAACCAATTTTGTTGTAAAGTTACCTCAAAGATCTTCAATTTGATAGGTAATGGGACACCCAATTCTTTCTGTTCTGAGAGATACGATCAGTTAAAGTTGACACTTCTAACGGTCAATAAGAGATTCCATACTTAGTAAAATTTTACTCCCGCAACCACACGGAAGGCTTCACGGTCCGTGAGGCTTCACACGAATCATAAAATGGTCCATGAAGCCTCAACTAGCCAAGATCCTTGGCTGGAACCTTTACACAGATAGGTTCATGGGCCATAAGGCCTCACACGGTCTGTGAACCTCCATTCGTTGTCGATGCAATTTTCGGAATGCTAACCTTATACATAGAACCAATTCTTAAGTCAAGGCCATCCCGAAACACCTTACCATACCTCGTAAGAGATCACACGGTCCTCTTCATGGACCATGAAGTGGTACACGGTCCATGAAGGCTACCATGGGAGTGCCTTAGCCAATTTCTAGAAAAGATCACTGTGCAGGTAGTCCCACCAAAAAGGCCATAACTTCTTCATCCAAACTCTGAATCAAGTGACCCCAAGTGCGTTAGAAAGATAACTCAAAGACCTCAATTTGATAGTCATAGCCCTCCCAGTTCCACTTGTTCTAAGAGGTATGATCATTTAAATTCAATACTTTCACAAGATGACATGTAAAATTAACCAATGTGCTTTCTTTGAATACAACCATCCAAGATAGACTCATGAAGATCATTAACCAACAGTGGTATCAGAGCTTAATCAACTTCACATGGTTCAAAAATTTCCGGGTTATTACATTTAATCTTTTGATTTTAAATATGGAAAAGATTTACAATAAATGTTTTTTGAAAAGTACCATGAAAATATCTTCAAAGAAACTAATCTAAGCAGGTGTAAGAACTTTTAAAAGCACAATTTATAAAGAAATAAAACACAACTTTTACCACAAGAAAAGAAGAGTAAAAGTTATTGGAGATCATTTTCATCTTCATCTATGGAACCTTATTGACCCTACAACCAGTCTATGTCTAGTGACATAGCAAAAGTAGCATTAGTAGAAACAACACTTACTGTTAAGCATCACTGACAACCTGAATCTACCCCTTATACCATGCAAATAATCAAAGAAAACATGCAAATATAATTACTCTCTCATTCTCATCTAGTCACCATGCCTTTACCATCCCACTCTATGCTATCCATGACCTGAACATTTTCTACCTAAATTTCCTATAATCCTTCACTGCCAACTCTGTCATTGACCATTCCTCTCCTTTGTCATGCTAAGGTTTCTTTTTTAGCCTACCTTTTATAATGCACCAAGTCTTTCTAAGCCTAATCCTTGACATAAGATTTTTAATCCTAATCCTCAATTAGATATATTCATGACCACTTTAAGAGCCATTTTCAACCTAGACTAACAACCACATGAGGCATGTGCAGAACATCATGCTAAACTGCATCTGAGTCCCACTCACCTTGCGTACAATTTGGACAACACAAGAATCTTTCAGACATACATCAATAATCCATGATAGACTCAATCAATAAAATATAGACTCACAATCATAACTTTAATAACAATACAAAACACATAGCCCACATGATCACAATTACATATACATATCCTTTAATGGAACCTTGTCACGACCCGGTTAGGGGGTCTAGATGTGACATGGCGAAAGAGAACCCGAAGGCTCTCGATCAAGCCATCATA
>JBCEWC010012530.1:0-15781 GCA_038996855.1 Solanum aculeatissimum | reverse complement strand
AAATTATTAAGGTGATTGAATCTCTCTAAGTTTTGGTATGAGGTATATGATGATTTGAATAGTAGTTGAAATTTGGTATGTGAAAGATGATATGAAATTGACTTTAGGTATATAGTTAAATAATTTTACCTCGATGAGAAAAATACTATCAAATTTGAAATCAATGCTATCAGCTTTGAGTGTGACTTATATAAAAAATACTTAAATAACAAGAGAGAAAGCCACAGTTTGAAATATTCGAAGGTGATAATGTGTCGCTAGGAAGACTTTGATACTAGTAACAATTTGAGAGAATGGTAAATGATCGGTATGGCTATGATGTTTTGTTAGTATTAAGAGTGTTGTCTTTGATGCAGTACTGTGAGGTGTATATAGAGTTTGATAAATTAAATATGTGTATGATTGTATTAGGGACCAGACAAGTTGGTTGGGAGTAGCTAAAAAAAATTCAAAAAAAATGGAGTCAGATGAATGAAAACGTTTGCTAGGAGCATTATAAAAGGAGTATTAGGTATCATTCGACGTTGATGTTGTGCCTTCTTATGTGACTATCTGCTTCATTATGGGCATAGTTTAGAGTATTACTCACTGTCTATTCTCGTTCGTGTTTTCACTTTTGTAGATGGATCCTTAGTGGTGGATCGGGTGAACCGATCCTATAATTTTCAATTCGTAAAGTGGGATGTTTGTGCAGATTTGATCATTTTGGATATGACATATTTGGTATTGCCTTGGGGCAGTTGAGCTTTTTTTTTTTGTTCTACAAGTGTCACCTGATTATAAGAAAAAATAAGAAAATTATAGAAGAGTTACCATGAATAATTATAGTTGTCCAACAGCCTTAAGATTTATTTGGTCGTTTAAGTTATGTTCTAGCTATGTATAATTGAATATGAGACATGTTAGGTCTAGCTTTATCACTTTGAAGGGTTATTTCCAGTCCCTACTATTGATCTAGCATTTTTTATAATGTTGTTAGAGTTTCTATATGCTTGGGTGTATCACTCGCTAAGTGGTTACTTAACTATTTCATTCGTTGGGTCAGAAAAAAAATTTGATTCTCTGTGATGAGTATCCAATGTCTAGAGATCATATTTTCTAATTTAAGCTCGTGGGAAGATTTGATTGTGAGAACGAAATCTTGACAAGATTCATCATGGTTTGTGCATTAGTAGTGTGAGATGGTTGATTTAGATTCACTTTTGATTATGATCGATATTGATTTAGAATTTTATCGTCGTTATGTGAGAAAAGATTCATCCTAATTGTTGAGTTATGGTCTAGTGGATTGTTATTAGATTGGGTTCATGGGTTAGTATGTGGCTTGAAAATCACTCCTGAATTATAGATTTACCAAAGTACGGTTCGAAAGTTCAATTCAAAATGGTTGATTTTAATGGAATGATCTTAAAGAAGAGCTTATCTTCCTTCTCCTGATTTATGTTTGAGAACTAACATGATTTTTAGTGGTGGATAATGTAATGACCCGTTAGGTTATTTTAAAAATAAATCCACTCTATTTCATAAAAGATCTTTTTCGTAAATTTAATTTGAAAATTTTGAACTATTCAGTAACTACAGTTGTTTAGTTGATGGGTAATCTTAGACAATTAATCTAATTGATGGAATAAAATAATAATTTACTAAACACCTTATATTATTTATCTCATATTTATTAAAAATAGGTTAATAAAATTTATCACTTTTAATATATATTGAAATTAAAAAAAAAGATAAAAGAAAAAAATAAAAATCAAAGGGGGTGTGGGCTGAAGCCCCAATAGAATAAAAAGGAAAAAAGGTTGTTGTGCAGGAAAGGAAAAAAAAGACAGAACTCACGCATACGGAAAGAAAAAAGTACGCGGAGAGAAAAATAAAGAAAAAGAAGAGAAGAAAATTTGAGATTTTTATCCTAAATCATCAAGGTAATTATTCTCGTCCTTTCTATTAAGTTTTCATGAGATTATAAATAGCTTTTTAGGGTAGAAACGTGTACAGTTTATGAAAATATAGCCTAGGGTTCTTGGAATAGAATTTTGATTTGGGGGTCAAATAGAGATCCGTTTTACCTGAAATTTGACGTAGAAGTTTATTTTATTATGGTTAAATATATTTTGAAAGAAAATTTTAGATTCAAATTTGAGGGTTGGGGGTGACCTTTTGACTTGACTTTTGACATAAAAAAATAAATATAGCAATATGGGTGTCATGGAATTCGTATTCTTACGTAGATTATGTATTTGAATAGATTTTGATCATCCGGAAGCATGGTGGGTCCATAACCCACAGTTCATTTCCGGCGATATTGTGATACTGTGATGTTGAGGTCATTGCCGGCAATATTGTGATACTGTGATATCGAGGTCATTGTCGGTAATATTGTGATACTGTGATGTCGAGGTCATTGCCGTTGATATTGTGATACTGAGTTCGAGGTCATTGTCGGCGATTATTGCATAAGCATTGCATCTCATCCTTGCATATTCTTGTGTGGCATGCTATTATTCCTGTGATTAATTGTCTTATTACTTGTGAGTTGTGGCTTGTAATTTGAAATTGTGATATTGTCAAAAACTATCTTTATTGTGTATTATGTGTTGCTGGGTTGGGCTGATTTTCTGTGCAGGTTGTAGTTGTGGAGGTTGGTTGGGATGAAAGGAGTTTGTGTATTCTATTGGACTTGCTTTGTTTTGTTAGTTGACTTACTGGGTACCGTGTGGTTGGTACTCACCCCTTGCTTCTACATTTTTGTAGGTTATGCGCTCGGTTCTTTGTGATACTCTCTCTTCTCTTTTTATCCGAGTCTTTCTGTGGAAATTAGTGAGGTACCTATTTGTCATCTCAGCGAGCCTCATCCTCCTATTTATGATCTTGTTCTACTTTAGAAACAACATCATTTGAGACTAGTATTTTCTTTCAAATCTTTTATAATACATTAGAGGCTTATGCATGTGACAACCAGGTTTTGGGGGTTTTTAATTAAGTTGACTTATTATCTGAAGTTAAATTTTTATTTTTAATTATTTTTTCCGCACTTTGTCATTATAATTGGGTTTTTGGCTGACTTTTCTTGGTGGGATAAGACGAGTGCCATCACGTCCATTTTTGGATCGTGACACTATGGCACCTAAGCACCAGTGTCAAGTTGAGTAGACTAACCCAGTACATCCCGAGTGACCTCCTCTGATGCGGCTGATGTTGGTTCGGCACCTTTAGCTTGTTGTTTCTCTCTCTCCTACCTAAGTTTCTTTTCCAATACACATGCCCGTCTAGCTACCTCCAACTCATAGCGCTCTCTATTATGAGCCCATCTCAAAGAGATCTCGATGTTTTATCAAAATAAGTATGGTGTCTTCTCAAAGTCTAGTGTAGGGGCATCCTCCCCAAAAAAATCCAATATAATTAGTGGTAGTACAGGAAGGATCAGAAGTGCTACTGGTGCTAGTGCAGGTACCACTGGTATGTATGCCCTCATCAACTATATCTTTTACCTGATCAAGCCGTCATCCAGGATCCTCTTCACATCAATAAGCCTATCGGCATCTGAAATAATAGGTACATTGATAGCAATGCACAGTCTGTGTATGAGGCATGGTAATGGGATCATCACACACCACCAGAATGCTCGCTCATGAATCTCCTCTAGTATATGATGTGCTGCCAAAATACAGCACTTTTGATGCTTAAAACTTGAAATTTTGTGTGCTCTAAAAGTGATGTTAGTCGGTTTGATATGTTTTTATGTTTATTTTATAGGATTGCTAGATTTGGCATGATTTTGGGCAAAGTGATGCAGAAGTTAAGTTTTTGATGATTTATGAGATACTCTATGGGTCGTGGATATTTCCACGAGCCGTAGGGAGGTTTCGTGAGTGAGATCTAGTAAAGGACCAAGTTTCAGATGTGCAACCACGAACTGTAAGATGATCCATAAAAGTTTTCATAGGTCGTGGAATGTTTTCATGCTTGGAGGATTAGAGTCTGAGGAGTTTTAGAAAAGCTATCATACGAAACACTCCACGGGCCATAAGTAAAAGGATGGCCCGTAAAGAAGGTCTCGTAGATTTGAAGCCAGTTTTTTGAAGTGCAGAGTACAAAGCTGAGGTACAGGTCGTGGATCTCTATACGGGTCGTAACCCCGTCCAGAGAAGCTGCTGACGCCAGTTTTCCTATTTTATTTTGGATTTGTATTTTACTTATTATAAATAGGTTCTTTGGTTTTTTTTACATACAGAACACAACAGAGACTTACCAAATACAGAAAATAGTAGAGAAACACTTTGAGAACTCTTCTTTTGTGATTTTTACATTGGTTTAATACATTGTGATTTCTTGTGAAGATTGGGATTTCTTGTTCTTAACTTCATCATTGTAGGTGATTAATTATGCTATCTTTTAACATGATTTCTTCATCTACAATGATCATGCATAGCTAAATCCGCAACTAGAGTTGTGGGAACCATCAAGAACTGACGAAGTAAAATCTAGATAATTCGTAATTCTTGGAAAGTGTGAATGCATATATTAGTTATTTCTTTTTGATTAAATGCTTTTTAATGGTGGTCAATATTAGAACTTTTCTTAATTCTTATTGACTTGATCAAGGTGGTAAGGAATGGGAAAAGAGATTAATTAACAGGATTCGATGTGATCCCTCTCATGTAATTAACCAAACTAGATCAAGGGGAGGATGTACTGGAATAATAGGTAAGGGTTAGTAATGTCACACTGCAAGGATAGATCAAATCATGTAGCGAAATTTTCCTCTCACCTGGATCAAAAGTTTTGGTAAACTTAACTTACTATTATGCATGCTACATACTAGAAAGGATTATGATTACCTGGATATACTAAGTTAGGGAATCATGGGGAACACAATACCCTAGTTACTTCTTCTACTGATTTCACACACTTGCTTCTAGTTTAGGTTTACTTACTGCAATTACAACCCCCCCCCCCTTTTTGGAGATAAGTAGGTTAATTCAACTCGGATTACTTGTAATTACTCCAAGACTAGACCATATTACCTATGTATTTGACCCTAACCTTGGTTAGATTATATATTTTGACAACGACCACATATCTTCTATTTAGAGGTGTAGCTTGGGCGATGTCAAGATTTTTGTGTTGTTGCGGGGAATATGGCTTTTAGACTTGTTTAATTTGAGTAGTTTATGAATTAGCTCTTATTTTTCATATTTTACGTTTCATGTTGTTTTTGTTTTCTTTCAGCGTATAGATGTAGTGTATGCAAAACACTCATAGTCGAGGCAATCCCTTGACTTCATTTGACCCTAAGATCTAAATAACACTAAGAAGAATGGCCTAAAACATTATGAACAATGCTGTAAATAAAGTCATAAAAGTTGCACTAAATAAGAATAATAATGACTCACCACCACTTGAGGGTGTGAATCTACCTCCACAGGATCTTCAAGTTGCGGCTAACATGTGAAACCAATACAGGCTTGAACCTATGGTAGTGGATGTCACCAGAGCTACTGTGTTACCACCTTTATCGAATGATACAAAATTTATCGTTTCAAGTGGGTTACTTCAAATGCTGCAAAATGGAGGATTATTTGTGGGCCTACCATCAGAGGATCTCCATAACCATCGGCACTATATCGTCTTTGTCTGCAACATCATGATGGGGAACCAAAATTTATCCATGGATGGCATTGGGCTCCTTGGCTTCCCATTGTCTCTAACAGGCGATGCAATGCAATGTTATGGTTATTCGAGCTCCCACAGAGTTCAATCACCAACTGGCCAAAAATATAGAAGAACTTTTTGAAGAGGTTTTTCTTGAGGTTGAAAAAGTTAAAGTTGAAGGATCAAATAAATAACCTTGAGCACTTGCCTGGTAATTCGATCAGCACTATGTAGGAAAGGTTTACAAAGTACCCGAGGAGTGTCCCTGACCATAAGATTATGGATGATTCTCTGGAGGAAATCTTCTATCGAGCCTTGGAAAAGAATGGTCAAGTTGTGGCTAACACTATCATGGGAGGCTTATTTTTAGATAGTCTATTTTAGTTATAAATCAACGATTGGAGAGAGTGGTAAAGAAAAACTGTGCATGGGGGACAAAAGATAAGTCGATGACTAAAAGCTCTTTCTCAGTTAGTACTAATTCGACACAGTCATAGATAAATAATGAGGTAATGCAAGAGTTGGCTCAAACTAGTAATAATTTAGGGTTGTTGATGAATCAGAATCAAGAGCGCATGAATGCAGTCAATCATCAGCTTCCATGAGCACCTATGTACGAGGAGCCTTACTATGAGGAGGACACTTGCTTTATCACTGATCAGACAGGGAGTTTCTGAACCAATGCCCAAGGGTCAAATCAGGACTATTGGTTGATAGCAAGGATACGAAGACCGAAGGTGCTAGCACCAAAGATGGGGATGATTGATGAGGTAGTGACGCTAGAGAAGTTAAAACCCATACCTAGACCTCCCCTTCCTTTCCCTCAGAGACTCAAAAAAAGGAGAAGGAAGGTAACTTGCATCACTCTATCTCTATGTTGAATGAGCTTACCATCAATATCTCTCTCATAAAGGCATTAGAAAAGATGCCTGAGTATGCTAAATTCATGGAAGACCTAGTGATCAAAACGAGGATAGTGAGGGAAACATTGTCCAAAGATCTTCAGTATTATAGTGCAATCACAACAAGGTCCTTGATGCAAAAAAAAGAGGACCTCGGTGCATTCATCATACCCTGTACCATTGGAGATGTTGAATTTGCGAAGGCATTATGTGATTTAGGTGTCAGTATCAATCTAATGCCACTTTCAATATTCAAGAAGCTAATCTTGCGAGCCTCTACTCCGATGAGCATGCGGTTGTTTAAGGATGGCAGAATGGTGAAGAAGTCTATGGGGATACTTTATGATGTTCTCGTCAAAGTGGAAAAATTTATCTTCCCTGTAGACTTTGTGATCCTTGATTGTGAGGTTGACTTTGAAGTCCCAATCATCTTTGGAAGGCCATTCCTAGCCACTGGGTGAGCACTGGTAGATATGGAATCAGTCCAACTCAAGTTTTGAATGAATGATGAAGAAGTTATCTTCAAATATCTGTTAGTTCATAAAACGTCCCGATGATTTGAAGATGGAAGTTTGGGCACTTGGAGAAGTCTGAGTAACCAAGTTGTCCAAGTCATGTTACGACAATAAATCAGGCGCTACTTGGGAGGAAACCCAAGATATTTGATGTACCATTTGTGTTTTTGTTTTGTTTTTAGCTTTCTGGACTTGTAGGTAGTTAAATTTTCTTTTTTTTGGTTGTAATTTTTGGACTTTAAGATTGGTGGCATATAGGGTAACAGTTTGTTCTATGAAGGATATGCAGGAATAGGGTTAAGTCAACAAAACAGTGTTAAAATAAAGAGAAGTTGATTCTAGTCGTGGTTCACACCACGACTCATACACTAAATCATAAAACACTTCTAGTAAGCAAAAGTTTGTGCACTCCAGTCACGATCTAATTTTACGTCCCACAGATAATACTATTGGTCGTAAATGGGGCTTGTGGACCCAGGTAAGATTTTGAAGAACTTGTTAAGTGTTGGGGGCCTCGACGACCCAATCTATGAGTCATATGTCTATGTATGACTTGTAGACGGTCTGTAAGGTCAATCTTCCAACTTAGGATTTAGGTTTACTATGGGACCATGACCTACGGGCCATAGAATCCCTTATGTCCTATAATCAGGGTTTTGTGGGGCCTGCACCCAATTTTTACCCGACCTGGTCAATGCTTTAAAAGAGGGGTTAAATCATTTACCCTTCATTCTTTCCTAAATTCCCCAAAATATCCAAAGCCCTTCTTCTCCCCCACATCTCCAACCACCACTCCAACCACCTCTATCTTTTTCTGGCCAACTTTTGGCTACTCTCCGACCACCTAGGGTTATGGGACTCTCAACTTCCTCCTTCAATTTCTCAACTTTTTGTTCAAAATCTAGTATTTTCTTAACTATAATTTTTATATTTCACCAGAAATTGTATCATTAGGTTGTACTATTGTTGGGAATGGTATTCTGAAAGTTTTGTCCTCATCATAGGTGTTACCCATGCATGTGAAAGAATACTTGCTTGAAACTAATTGTTCAGTTATCTTTAAAATTGAATCATGCATACGCCAAAAGTTTAACTAATGTAGTTGGCCAAGAAATATTTGTATGCACTTATTCAAAATCACGTGATCACTTGTCATTGCAAAGAAAATTGAACTATTTATTTATTAGCATGTGGTTGTGTGTTTTGAATGATAGAACGAATGTTAGTTGTCCAAAGGTGGTCGGAACATTATATGAATGTGCAAATTGTATTTGATAAGGTAGTCCCAATAATTTATACATGTGAGGCGTTGGCTGATTTGGTGAAAATTGTTGAGTATGTAAAATTGTTGCTTCGATGCTGATAAAACTTAACATGTCTTCTTGTTGCTCGTATATGGGGTAATGGAACCCAGTTTGATGAACTCAGAAAACCCAAGCTATTGTATTTTTACTGCATAAGGGTCTTCTACGGCCTATGGATTAATCCACAGACCATAGTTTCCCCTCGTGAGTAAGTGCAGTAACTTGGGGATTTCATCAGACAATACCATTTATGGGCTATAGTTTAGACTACAGCACATTACCTGGTGTCGTAAGTTCCATACCTCCAAATGTTGGTTTTGATTTCCACCTACACCTCATTCTATAGCCCGTAGTTGATTCTACGAGTCATACCTGGCCTCATAGGTGCATTTCTAGTAACCTAAATTGTTGTACTCTATCACCTACGAAGGCCTTCTACGGCCCGTAGTTTTCCCTACGACTTGTAAATGAGCCTTCGTAGGTTCTTCTATCATTTATTTTTGAAACTTTTTTCTTTTGTCCTATACTTTTTGGACTCGTGGGTTTGTTGATAATGTTATTTCAAGTAATATGGCTCCTAGACTCAAGAGAGATGACATACGGGTGATACAGGATCGACTATGAATGAGTCGACTAAGTCTGAGACTAATGGCTTAGTAGAGGAGCTTGGTGTCTGTCCAGATTAGGGTGTTGAGCAACGACACACTCAGGCGGCTACAAGACAGAAAATATCAGCCCGTACTCTATCCATAATTGGTCAGCCTTCCTAGTCTGATGAGGGAGGTGAGAGATAGAGAAGCTTTATTCAGATGATCTTCTCCAGAGAGGGTTCAGGCTCCGGATCAGGAGAGGAGTCAGATTCAGGGGTTGCGGAGTCCAACCTGGCACCACCAATACCACCTTTACTACTAGATGATCTGACTAGTAGGTGGTGTGTGCAAGGCATGCATCGCATACACCGGGATGACCTCCAGTATAATAAGTGGAGCCGATAGGCTCATAGTATATATGAGGAGCCCCGGATTATTACTACTAGGCTTGACAGTGTCCCAGGGCTCTGGGATACCATGGCCTACTATGTGTTGGAGTAGATGGAAGCCCCATCAGGAAAGTATTCCCATCTATCGTTTGAGAATTCTATGCCTCCTACACCGCCGCCATTATGGAGTTGACCCCAAAAGGGAAGATATACCTTACTCAATCTCGGATTACACATATGATGGTATGAGGTGTTCCAGTTGACATATCATAGGCTACCATTTGTCATGTTCTATTTTGTCTCGAGTATCAGGTCCCAGGAATACAGTTGAGCATGATTAACGACTGGGGAAGACGAGGGACCGAGGGTTGATAAGGGATGCATCCTGCAAAACTGAACTTATGAGATGGACAGTTGATCACACTACTGAGAAGGGCTAGGACCTTAACTAGATTTCAACCTCGGTGCCGATTGTGAAGGTGCCAGTTTTGCTGCCAAATTTTGGTGGGCAGTTATTTGATTGCGGATTCGGCTAACATATGATGATAACACACTTACACAAAATTGCATAGTATTGGATGCCAACATCTTAGTTGTTTATGACATTGATTGGGCCCGGTTGATAGCAGAGTAGATTCATGAAGCGGCCTTGAAGAGGTCCACCTCCATCCCTTTCCTGTGCTCGATCTATCATTTATGTCTAGCGGCGGGGGTAGAGATTCTTCACTAGGTAGACACTCTAATCAAGGTTCAAAGGACATTAGATCCTAGCCTGATAAAGGATGATAAGAATTTGGTAGCCATCCGGCGAGCACCACGCCTACTAGTACGACTACCAGAGATGTTTGTCATAGCACCACCGTTTGAGCCTTTGACTTTAACTACTACTCCAGATGTTGAGGGACCCCCATAGATAGAGGCTGAGAGAGGAAGGGATACCTACTACTTCTACTCCTATACCAGAGGTCTACACAGCATTCCCCTACTAGTATGGTATGCATGTATGTGGTATCTATCCAGACCTTGGAGTAGTGATTGGTTCACACTGAGTCCTAGTTGACTCAGCTGCTATAACAGATTAGGCCTTGGGTATGTCAAGCTATTTTAGAGGTTGAGAAGCGTATGAAGATGCACTGTTTGGCCACAATTCAGGAGACACTTACACTGGTACATAACCACATAGATGCGTTTGAGAGAAGAGTGGAGTAGAGCCTCAGTTCAGCCCAGCCTGCTGACATGACATCCATTCAGGAGGAGATCCAGTAGCTCCAGACTAAGATAAGGGCAGTAGATTTAGCACTGCTTGTGCTTCCCCCACTTGACACCACTGAGGTAGTTGTTGATTTGTTTGCTCCCGAAGAGATACCACTTTGCACCCTCGAGAAGAGGCCTCATCTTGAGGATGATGACCTAGATGTATTAAAGCAAAAAGAAGAGTTGATGAAGATGTAGTAGTTGAGGTTGATAGGTGAGGCTCTATTGCAGATAATCAGGCTTGGTAGGCTCATGAGCTTGAGAGGGTGAGGAGGGTTGGACCCTTCAAACATGTTGCAATTTTTTCCCATGGCCATCAATTATCACCTCCAATCTATCCATCCTCAGTTTGTGCTCCTACATTATCGCCCATTAGTTTAGCCTCTGCCTCAATGTATGGCCTCAGAGCTTTGGCTAAGGCTGCCTCAAATAGTGTAGGCACATATGACTTAACCTGGGTAGCACGAAGATCAGTTATTTTGGCCAATCGATAGATGCCAATAATTATGGATTTTGTGATCGAGAGTTGGTCATTTGTAGCCTATGGTGTCACACCGTAGGGGGTAAGAGAAGAAGATAAGTGTAGAGTAGGAGAAGAAGATATACCTACCTCGGGGCCCAACTCTGTAGTGTTAGACTCGAGAGCCTCAACATCAATCACTGGCATTTTGTAGGTCGGCTTCTTCCTTGCCTTGTCCTATTCATCCCTCAAAAACTCAGCTTCAATCTGCCAGATGTTAATAGATGCCAATGGAGTCACCTTCACATTAGTTTTTTGGTTTTTGGGCACCCCTGCTTGCTTACAAAGAGTTGTGATGACGCTAGGAAATGGCAGTGAGGTATGCACCTGTTTTTCTCTGGTGAGGATTTTTGGAGCTATGATAGCACCAAGATTCAATCTCTGGTAATTCATGATACAACCAACCAATATTTCTTTGGCATGTTAAAGTATCGACTCATTCTACAACGGTATTATATTGTTGTTGATGAAGCCAAACCAAAATCTCACCAAAATATTCAACTTTTTCTTCTCAACAATAGCTCCCTCCTCTAACCACAACAGAGCAGGAATCCCAATCATAGGGTCTAACCACTCAAACGTTTTGTGTTGTATCATATCCTCCAAGTTAGTTTGAGCTCAATTTGTGCGTACCAAGATATCATTAATCTATGTTTCACTGAATGGAACTTGCACTCCTCGAACCTCTACAACATCAAGAGGTTTGAATATTGATTTCACTCTGCTATCGTTCTTTGGGATGGCCTTGTCATAGGCCTCATAGAATTCACGAACCAAAGCATGCACATATGGGTCCAGAGACCTGGTAAATAGTTAGAAGTTATGGAACTTGATAGTGTCCCAAACCTCTGGGTACCGGTCAACTATACCATCAATTGACAACTACTTCTCTTCCCGGATTGTTCTTTGCCCCTCTACCCTGAGTCTGTTTAAGTGTCATGGGGCTATTGTTTCTTGGACCTTCTGAGAAACTTGAGGAAAAGGATCATGAATTTCCTTGGATGTGGCCTCACTTTGGTGTCTTTTAGGAGTTGGCTTCGAAGCAGGCCTATTGGAAGCATTAGACCCTTCTTACTCACCTTCTGAACTAGTCCAAGTCACATGGAGGGATCATTACTTATCACTGTCAGACTTTCGGTGCTCGGCCATCTTCCTTTTACCTTTCCCTTGCTCTTCCCTATAAGGATTTTGAGATCTTTGGGCTGCCCTTTTAAGGTCTATCACAACTCCCCTGGCTACTCTGGATCCATGTCTAGTGACAGGTTCTTTGGCTTTACCCATTCCTTCATAACAAGATCTAACATGGTGTGAGTGGCAGTTGTGAAATAGTTATGTGCAAAATTCCAGCATAAAAGAATCATTCATGGTGGACAGGACTGTTTGACCGCATAATATACTCGGTGATTCACCAAGTTGATTCAACGGTCAAATAGACCATTACCATTTTACACAATTTTTAGACTTTAGGATGCTACTACTTTTGGTGATACTCATGCACACTTGACGATACGCCAAATTGCTTCGGTGATGAAAAGGTCCATCACCAAAAGTTGCAGCAATCAAACATGAAGATCAGTCAAATAAGGTGGTGTATGTGACAATATGCGCATCGCTAAGTTCACTTAGGTGGTCTAAACGATCATCGCTGAATGTAATTGGCATGGCCCTTCATCCATTCACTCAAAATTTAACAATTTTTACACCAAGAACATGGATAAGAGTCAGACACTAACCCACAATCAAACATCAATGCATGCTCATCTATTGATCATCATATTCACATGGTTTCTATGGCTATAAACTCAATCAAGGAACGACTTATCCTTAAGAATGATGTCACCCAATCTATCATCAGGCAAGTTTACTTCACCCAAAAGAGTTTGAGGGTTACTCAGACTCCACCCATAGCCCATAAAATAATTAATTCAAACAAGCAAGCATTTTCAATCAAGCATTCTCATGACCATGGTACTATTTCAAGTGAAAGCATTCAACCAAAGTGAAACCTATGAAATTGAGATAATACCCATAAACATTCCACAATTGGGCATCTAATCATTCATTCTTAACCCTAGCCCAAGTCATAGGCACCACCGATTTCAACATATTTAAAGGGAATCAAAACCCATAATAAATCATTCATTCATGCAATACAAGGTTTTAACATCAACATAAAGGTTTACCTACACAATTTCCAACAAGAATTCAAGCAACAAAGAATGATTAACACATTCACAAACCCTTATCAACCTTCTTACCAATAGCATTCTACCAAAAGTATGAGAACAAGGACCAAGAACATACCTCTTCAATGGTGAGACATAATAAGATTCCTTAAATATGCTTTGGTGATGAATATCCTCAACCTCTTTGTGAAAGTTTCAAAACAAAAGCTAAAAGAGGCTCAGCATATGAATGGAGTGAAATGGAGGGAAAGTGAAAGTGAAAGGACCAAGCATTTGAAAAGTTTTAAGTAGGTCGGTGAGCCGTGTATGCTTGGCAAAACTAAAAACCACCGCCAAACACATTAGACACTATACCAAGTGTGTTAGGAACTGCATTTTTTAACAGTGTGCATACCTTTCATTCAGCCTTGAAGGACGGTGAAATTGACCATAGCACATTGGTTTCGGTAATTCGTTGAGCTATCATTGAGTTCGCAAAATTTGAAAGCACCTCAAAAGTCACCAGGTCAAACTAATAGTCATCTTTTTTACTCAACGATACGCCAAGTGGTTCCATTGATCACCCTCTCAGCTCTCCACTCTAATTTTTCTCTTTTTCAACCCTGTACCAATCAACAACCATTATTTAAGACTAAAGGTAGTAACTACTCACTTTGAGTTTCCTCCTAAGCAGCTTCTTAGTTAACGTCATGGCACGACGTAGTTCCCCTTCTTCATCAAGTCACCATAGATTGGTTCATCACATACAACACTTAGGGGTCATCTCTCGGCTTTAGATTTTTGCATATATTGAACACTACTTCCTCATCATTCACTATGAACTTAAGATCTCCACTCTTTACATCCACAACAACTCTTCTGGTGGCTAAGAATGGCCTACCTAATATAATTGGCATGTAAATATCCACCTCACAATCTAAAATCATAAAATCAGCAGGAAGAATAAATTTGTCCACCTTCACTAACACATCATGTAATCCCAACTGATCTTTTGATGAACTGATTAGCCATACGCAGACGCATGTGGTTGGTGGATGTACCGATCCAAAAAATTTTGAACTTCATAATGGTTGGTCAAGTTTAGTGTGGAACTGGTCATGGTTGAATTTTTGTAGCCATGGGTTGTATTCAAGTGGCCGGATTTAAGGGAATCATTTTGGTGGAAGGTTGTAAGGTCGTTTAGGCAGTACTGAGTTTGAGGGGCCATATCTTTTGGTATGGGATAAATTGTGTGGGATACTATATATCAAATCAAAGATCTTTAAGTTATCTTCACAACACCACTAGTTTCACTCAATTCAGAGTTTGGATGTGAAAGTTACGGCCCTTGCAGTGAGACTTTCAGTAATTGGAAGTATGCTGGAAAAAGGTTCTGGAATAGGATCTAAGGATGGGACCACAGACCGTTTGGTGGTCCACGGTCCATGGGGGTGCTCGTGGGTTGGTCCAGTGTACTCCTAGGGGTTGGGGGCCAAACCATGAACCAAGTGTGGTCCCATGGACCAAGTGTGGTCCCACGGACAACCTTATGGTCTGTGTGACCCTTCACGGCCCGTGAGGGGTCCTGTGAAGTGATCCAGAGAGTTGGCCAAGGTGCGGGGCTGGACTCCGGACAACGTGATGTTCCACGGACCAGCACATGGTCTGTACTCAGTTACACGGTCTGTGAGGCCCCTCGTGAAGTGATCCAAAAAGTCCCCCAAGAGTTCAAGCCGAAGCCGAGACCAAATGGAGTCTCACGGACAGGTTCACGTGAACCTGTAGATGGACACTATAGGCCTTCCGTGAGTCACTGTTTTCAGTGATCTAGTCAATTTCATTAATGGTTCATTCCTAATTTAATTAGATATTATATCCCTTTTAGGCTTTCTAAGGTCTCCTAATTCCCCTAAATCAAACCCTAATCCCCTCTAATTCATTCTATCACTCTTCTATTCACTCTAAAATTCTCTCAATACTCTTGACCTCCATTGATGAAAGCTTGAAAAAATTTGGGAAAAAATCATCTTTGTTGCAAAATCATCCAATTCTCTTGATTAATTTCAAGGTATGTGGGTTTAATTTATGGATTCCCTTTAATTCATGAAGACCCAAGAACTCTCCTCTTTAAAGTATTATTTTAAGCTTTCTTTAATGTTGGGTTCTTTAAATTTTGAAGTATTTAATTGAATTGAGTTATGGGTTGTAGAATCTAGGTGATTTAAAGTTGATTTAAGTTTGAATTCTATGAAGTTTCAATGGATTTAATGAAGGTCAAGTTATGCATATCCCCTTTACTTTTGAGCTATGCATGGGTAGTGTTTTAATAATAGTTTAAGTGTTGGTTTAACTTGAAATTCTTATGGACTACTCTTGATTTGAATTTAAAGTATATATTCTAGTGCCCATCCTATTCTCATTGTTACTCATGGCATTTGCATGCATGATCATGGATTTTCATGAAGGTTTTGATGTGGGCTAAGTCCC
>JBCEWC010012529.1:0-15781 GCA_038996855.1 Solanum aculeatissimum | reverse complement strand
AAGATGAAAAAATGATTTTATTTGAAGTATTCTTCTTATACGTTTAGAATTGATATAATTTTTAGCCTTCAAATTTTACATTTTATTTTTTTTATAATTTTTTAAATATCATTTTTGTCTATTTTTAAAACTATTTTTTGAATTTTTTTTACCCATGTGTTTTGGACTTATTTGACAAAAATATCATAAAATGCTATACTATTCTATTAAAGGGTAGTTATTAAAATTTGCAAAGTTTTTTGTATTTTTAAATTTTATATCTAGATAAATTATATCACATAAATTGAAACAAAGAAAATAAGAATTACATTTTTGAGAATTTGCATTGCTTTAATTAATTAGGCGTCTACACAATTTAATTAATTGCATTGCTTTATTAGTACCTATTACTTGTAACTTAGATTAATTTTTCTTTGAACAAATTATGTGATGATAATAGTGTCCAGGATGCATTATTTATTTTTTCTTGGTTTACCAAGTTTGCTAAAAATAGGAAGATGGTGGCGTCAGAGTGTGTGAGTGATGGAAGCAGCTACCATAAATGCCGACAAGTTCCCTCTATTCCCACCATCTCACTTTCTTTCATTTTTTCACTTGGTTAAGTCGATAAGACGAAGTTAAAATTTAAAATTTAATTTGACAAATAATATATTTATTATATTAAATTACATAAATACATCAATAGGATAAAGTTTTTTTATTTTTTTCTTACAATCTTAATTATTTATTTAATGAATATAGACATCAAATAATTATAGCCATCAATTAGTATTTTGACGGACAAAGGAAAATATTATGATTTTTTTTTGTCTCCGTGGAAATTTCAACTCCACTATATTGTTTTTGTCTTGGAGTCTTTTAAGTAAATAATATTTGGTGTCATTGTTGTAAACGTGATGACGTTATTTACTTACTAATTTAGGAAACTTAACTTTATACATTAGTTTAGACTTAGTACTTTCTTGAATATACATATAATAATCACTTCAAAACTAGATGAATATTTACATTTAAGTACGTATTGATGCCTAAAGTAGATAATATTAATCACTGAAATCTCAAAAATAAGATATAAAAAGAATAATAATATAAAATTAATCCATTACTAAGTAAGTGTAATTATACTTGCTTATTATTTTTTATTTGAATAAATCAGGAGGTAATCGTATGTTCTAATAGGTGACATAAATGTACTTTTGATTCCTATAGAAACTTTTATACATCTCCAACAACCCCAAAAAATTACAAAATTTGGACCCCAGATATAAACATTAACCAAACTATTTCAAAACTTTAGACCGTTTCAAAAATAATACTAGTAAATGATTTTAATTTTTTTGTTTTAAAAAATAAATAAATTTCTTTCCATAGGAACAGGCTTTATGCAGGTGTACAAGACGTCACTAAACTGAAATACTGAGCAGACACGCCATCTTATTTCCATTCTAGTGTTTACTGTAAAAGTAATTTCAGAATCCTTTCACTTTTACCTACCTTTGCCAAAAAAGACAACATAAAATTTCTTTCTTAAATCATGTAGGGAGCACATGATTTACTACAGTAACAACTTATATTCATTTATTTTATTTTTTAAAATTAATTTTCAATGCTAAAATTTAATTAAATAATATTTTAAAATATTAATTAAATTTGGAAAGTCAGACCATATAATAAATTAAGACAAACGCATATATAACCCATTATTACCTCCAATTATTTTTCAAAACAACTAATTCTACCAATAATAATATTACTAACTTTTTAATATTAGGGTTTTTGAGGGAAATTAAAAAAAAATAGAGAAAGAATTATATCATGAAGAATCAAGTTTAAAATGACCATCTTTTTTTTGCCCTTTAATTTTGCAGAGTTGGGTAATTGATGTCCACACCCTCCTCTTTCTCTTATCTTCTCTTCTGATCTTCATCTTTCTCATCAATAATCCTTTTCCCTTCCCTCTTTTTTTTTTCCTTCCTCTTCCTTGTCTTCTACTCTCACTATCAAAATTCTCTTACATACAACAACCCCACTTTAGATCTGTTTTTTTCTTGAGTTGAGATGATGTAGATTTTATTTTTGAATAGTCAAATTTCAAAAAAGAATTAATTCATAATATATATAATAGAAAAAGAAAAAGAAGAAAAAGTGTGTAGGTGGGTGGAGGGTAGTTGAGAAGTGAAATTAAGATGGAATTTGATGAAGAACAAGAAGAGCAGGAGCAGGAAATTGGTGGTGCAGGAGGGGAAAATTACCAAACAAGTGGAAGAGAAGAAGGGGTTTCTACCACTAGTATTGTCAGAAAAAATAATGTTAGATATAGAGAGTGCTTGAAGAATCACGCAGTCGGCATAGGTGGCCACGCCCTGGATGGGTGTTGCGAATTTATGCCGGCCGGTGAGGAAGGTATTATCTCAGCGCTGCATTTACTGAAAAATAGAGGTTAAAATACTTTTTTTTTATTTTTAATTAATTATATTATGTCTCGACAGGTACTATGGACGCGCTTAAATGTGCTGCTTGCAATTGTCACCGAAATTTCCACCGTAAGGAGGCGGAAGGTGAGGTATTCCATCATACCCCACCACCCCATCTCACTCATCACCACCCCCCCCAATTTTCACATTTTTCTTCGTATCGAACCACCCATCATCCCTCCGGGTACCTACATGTTAACCCACCCCCACATCAGCGCCCCTTGGCGCTACCATCTACTTCTAGGGACGACGAAGACATGTCGAATCCTAGTAGTAGCGGTGGGGGTGGTGGTGGAATTGGGGTGGGTGGTTCAAGAAAGAGGTTTAGGACAAAATTCACAGGAGACCAAAAGGATAAAATGTTGGCATTTGCGGAAAGATTGGGGTGGCGTATGCAGAAGCAAGATGAGGCATTAGTGCAGCAGTTTTGTGCAGAGACAAATATCAAGAGACATGTTTTCAAAGTGTGGATGCACAACAACAAGCACACTCTTGGTAAAAAACCCTAATCAAAATAATTTATTCAATATGCTTAATTTTTCTTTTTAACCTTTTTATAGGGTAAAAAGAAATTAAAGCATAAATCTATTGGAAGAGGGAAGCTAGTTTAATTAATTAGATTATCATTAAGCCAAGGATTTGTTGTAAGAGAGTACTATTATTAAATTTAACATTTTGATGATGAGTAACTTCCTTAGGGTTCCTAGCTGCTAGCTAGACATTGTTAGTCAGTCACCTTTGGTACTCTTTAATTATTTTCTTTCCATATTTGGCCACTTGAAATTCCATTCCATCTGAATTTTTTTACGTGTTATTATGTGCAATGATGAGTTTGATCTTTGCTTTTATGCACCTTTGAGTGTTGATTAATCTTCATCATATACACTTAATTATTATTTCTTGTAAAATATGAAGCTATATTTATTCTTTTTGGCGTTTTGTTGATACATCACCTATATATGTGTTGATGTTATCATATGATAATAATATTGTTGAAGGAGGAATTTGTGGAAGTAGAAATGGTACGTGTTCAACATGCAAAGGTTACATTTCTTTTTAAAATTTTCATTTTCCCTATGATCTGTCAATGTGTTCGATGATCTTCTTCTTCACATGCTCCATTGCGGCCTGGCGGGCGTCTTAATTACTTTTACCTCTCTTCAAAGCCTTTTTTGTTTTCTCTGTGTGTTTTCCTAGCTAGCATTAATTTCCCTACCTCTCAACTTCCACCTTCATTTAATTTTGTTTCTCATATCTAAGCTAGTCTAGAAGAATATTTATATATTGAAGTATACAAGCATATTCATGGACTTTAGAGCTGAATTAATAATCCGTCATTAAAGATTTTGGGCTTTAAAAACTTAGCTGCAAAATGTAAACATAGCATATTGAGGTGGTACTACTAGCTAGATTGACTCCTTGATCTTATAAGTACTACATAAATATTATTGTTCAAGATAAGATAAGGGATATTGGTAGTAATGGATGGGTTTGAAGTGTATAATGTATTATTGGCTTCTTCATTCATTTTGGTGGTTAAGAAAATTAATCACGTTTGTGGCTGTACATCTCAACTCCAAATCTCTTATATTCATTAAAGAGAATAGGGGTTTGAATCATCCCAAAGTTGTTTATTTTGCACATGCATGAACCAGCAACAAGAAGACACTACTGTACTTCCAAACACGAATGTGAATAACGTCAAACATCTTTTATGACTGTGTATGTGTATAATTGTACCCCACAATAACGGAGCTGTCTTAAGGTTTTTTTGAAGTGAAATTGTGCGTATGAGTTCGCCCTAAACTTGAGCTAAGTTATTCGATACATATGTTGATACTGAGAGAAGAATTTAAATATTAGGAGGTGGAGCATCATTTAAGGTTTCGACATATAATTCAACAAGTACTTCAAACATTAGATTTTCAATCCTATGAATAGAATGTGTTTTTGTATTATTTCATATTTAGACCAACTTTAAACCTTGAGAATTATTTCATATGAGACGCTGTTGTTATGTATCAATAAGAAGACGTCAGACTATGAGAATTATTTATTTTTCTGAATGATATTCTATTTTAGTTATAATTCAGTGTTTGATTATTAATTTTCAAATATGTCTTTGCTCTAACTTCATTTCATAAGGATCTAAATAAAGTTTCTCATTTTTATAACACGTAGATAATTAAATAAACTCAACACTCAATTCTTAAATTAAAAATAAAGTGAAACATCTGAAATTCACAGTCAAACGCCAACTAAATATATGGATAGGAGCAGGGTGGAGGTATTTTATATAATATGCAGTGGATACCCCACGACCCAACCCAACTCGACAATTTGATCCGTGAAGAGTTTCACGTCGGTCCTTTAAGGAATGAGTGATCTCGTTATTTAATTTCAGATTTTTCTTCTTGTGAGCTAGATTTTAAGATTGAGTTACACTCAAAATCCATTTCTTTACATGGTATCAGCACAAAATTCACTTCAATTTTATTTCGATGTTGGGTGTTCATATTAAAATGTCCAATCCTTGGTGTTAGGGGTGTGCGAAGAGTCCCATATTGTCATTTATGAGCAATCTTTTCGTGATAACCTATGTTTTGAGATTGAATTAGATTCAAGATTCATTTCTTTTATCGATCTAACTAAACTTAATAATACTTATTTTTGAGAAAGAAAATAAAATTCAAAATTCAATTACTAACATTTAAAATCGTATCCTAGAATCAAGAAAATTCGAACACTCAAATCTTGATTCCGCCACTGAAGCTGGATGATGGATGGATGTATGAATTTGGGCAGTTGCAAGTAATGTTGGAGAAAGACTGGTCTAGTAAAGAAACTGTCGGAAAAATTATCACAAGCTCGGTCTCATGTTGCTTTATTCTGTTCCAGTATAAACATGTGGGCCTCTTTCTTTCTTCCCTCTATCTCATCATATATACCAAAAACAGACATTAATCATTTTTGTTTTCTGAGAAATCAATAATAAAACATTACAGCTCATTTCCATCGCTAATAATATGTGGTCGTATTTCAACCACTCTCTCCTGTCCAATATCTTTTCATCATATAATTTTTTTTCGTCAAACTCAATAACTTTAGTTTAGATTTTGTACGTATGTTAAGAAATTCATTCAATATATACGTATGAACTATTAATTAAGAATTATGTAATCTAAAAAAACTAAAATCGTAAACATATAAACTTCAAATTTTAACTTCCCTCTGTCTATAACATTCTTTATAATGCTTATTCTGCAATATGTGTCCTTTTATGAACCCCATTAACCACATTTCATCAAATTATTTTCTTTAACGTTTTCAAGTAAAGTACCTGTAGGCCATGTGAATTTGGTGTCTTTAAGATAATGATGCTCTTTTGTTTTTCTTCGTCTGTTTGGGATGCTCTGCCAGAAAAGGGAAAATAAATAAATAAAGTGTATTTAGTTATGGCTTTGATCTCTCGACTTTTGGATTCTTAATTAAATACCCTTTCGACATATTTATATTTAATTACAAGTATTAGTGACATATAATGGGAAAGGGAAAAAAAAATTTAATACCCTCTTCTTTGTGTCATAGTAGTAGTATTAGTTATGCTCCTCCGTTCACTTTTAGTTGTAAAAAAATTTTTAATTTGATTTTTACTTGTTATTTTTGACAAATTAAGGTAGGATAATTTTTTTCCTATTATATCCTCAATTTATCGTTATTATGTTAATTACTTTGAAAAATATAGTAAGTGGACCCTATCAATTAATAGGAATAAAATAACAAACTTACGATAACAATAATTGTTTTCTTAATAAGAGTGTCAAGTCAAAATTTGACAACTAAATGTGAACAGAAAGAGTATTATATTTGGTTTTTAAAATCGTAGTTCAATTGAATTAAATTAATTTAATATTTTAGAATTACATTTAGATATTTAAACATTGCTAGTACGAAATATTGCAGATTTATTCATATTAATTTAATAAAAATATAAACTTTAAGAATGAATGTAAATCTTGTTTGACTCTGAAAAATATAACATGGAGGAGATAATCAAGCTATGTACTGTACTTTATTTTGTAATTAAAACTAATGATAGATTATTTAGTTTATTTATGGATGTGGAGCATAGCTCCTTGATGATTTAGAAGAAGAAAGAAACTCTACGTAAACTAAAAGCGTCAAAATTAATTAGGATAGAAATGTCAAATGAACGATTATAAAAAGAGGTATATGTATTTTAACTTATTTAATTTTTATTTTTATATTTTATCTAAGAATGTCATAAAATTTTCTTTTCAATTTTATTATGATTATATAATATGTTGAAAAAAAGTTTTTTGCAAAAAAATTTTGATAAAGCTTTTTAGGATCAATTTGAGATACATATCAATTTATATTATAGATAAGTCAATCAAAATAAATTAAATTAATAATTGAACCTATCAAAGTTGTATGGATTAGACAGATCATGTTATTTGAGGGTTTACATCATTTGATGGAACTTTAAAGTCATTCGTAATTAGGTTATTTGAACCTTAAAGCCTTGAAACATGTAGGTTTTTTGATTGGTCAAATAATCCACATGTATGAATTTTGTAACTAAATCTACCTATTTGTAATTTAATTTAATTTGTTTTGTCTTGGTTAAGCTTTCACGCTATAAATTACTGATTTCTTCCACTTTTCAATCCATTGACCTCTGCACAAACTTGGGTTTTGAAAAGATTGCAACAATACTGTTACTTTTAAGAGTGGAAATAATCAGTTGGTAGAATGATGGGTTGATGATAATATAGAGGACCAGGGTAGAGTATGGTGCGTAAATTTTATTTTTATTTTATTAAGATAAACGACTAGTTTTTAAATTTTTTTTGGCTCAAATATAATATATCACAATAGAATCACATAATAATGAGACAATCAAAATATAATGAACGATAAGTGATGGTGGAATCAATACTTCCCGCAAGTACTTTTAAAATTTTTGCATTCTTTGATATTATGTTAAAGTGTGTGATCATCTCATTTGAAAATTTAATCTTTTAGAGAGCACACATTATTATATTAACTTAATAATATTCTCAACATTGACAACTTGTAATGTACAAGGGCAAAAATGATTGTTTCCCTTTATACAAAAAAGAAAAAAACTCAAAAATGGTAAAGTTTAAGTTGCTAGCAAATAATGGTATTGCAATAAAACCTCTCTCTATATAGTGATAACGTAACATTTATTTGAAAGTTTAATATCTGCTATCGATAATGAAGTATTTATATATACGTATACTGATATTTGACGCATAGATGTCATTTAGTTGTTATAAATAAAAATATGTAAAATTAGAAAGAATATGAATATTAAAAAATAAATATTAATAGTTTTTACTTATAAAGTTATGACCATATAATCGATAAACGCTATTTAAATATGAGTTTTATTCGTATTTAAATTTAGCCAAAAGAATTATCCATTAATTACATTCAATTTTATTTTTTTAAAGAAACTAATTCTAGCAATAATCCATCCCTTTTAATATTAGTGTTTTTTTAGAGAATTTAAAAAGACCATCATTTTTTTCCTTTCTTTGATTTTGCAGAGTTGGGTAATTGTTGTTCACACCCTCCTCTTTCTCTTATCTTCTCTTTTGATCTTCATCTTTCTCATCAATAATTATTTTCCCCCACTTTAGATTTGTGGTTATATATGTATACTAATTTTTTAATGTTTAAATGTCACTTACCATAATAATAATAATATATATTTAGTGACATTTCGAATAAAAACATGTTCAATTGAAAAGAGTATGAATGTTAAAAAAAAAGAGAGTAAATATTAGTAGTCTTGCCTCGTAAAATTATGTTCATAATCGATAGATATTATTTTAAATCTAATTTTTTTAATTTTAGATATTCATGCTTAATTTACTATATGTGCTTGATATTTATGCTTATTATAAATATATAATTTAATATTTTATTTTATATAAATATATTTTTTATTAAATATTATTACATAATATGTTAGCATGATTATTATAAAAAAGTGTATTACTATAATGAATATTATTATTGTTATAAAGAAATAAACATAACATAAAAAAATCAATTTTAAAGAAAATTAAACCATGATTACGAAGTTTCACGGTATATAATATTACTTTGACTCTAATTATTAACAAAGATACAATTTTCACTTTTCATAGTTAACATTTCTCTACTGAAAATTACAAGTAATAATTGATAGAAACGGGTTATTTGATTTAAATCAAAGAATTTTGACTATTTCTGAAATTAAGAGAATGTATATATCAGATGTGATGGAGTTTGAATTTTAGCCTAATTTACATGATTTGACCTTAAAAAGCCTCCTTACGTCAACAATCCTATTTTGTTCCCTACATGCCCTAATTATCACACCAATTTTCAACTAACCTTGCTCTTTTAATACATTTTTGTTTTTTACACTGTATAGCCATCCATTTAACTAATAAGCACTAAATTATATTTGACTAATATAAGTCAAATATGTTATAATTTTGTTTCATGCCACACATTTCTTCTCCCAAAATTCAATCCATTGACCTCTTAACAGCTTTGGAAATTGAATGGGCCCAAAGAATTTTGTATATTTAAATTTGATTGCTTCTCAACAGTAAACGCAAAATTTGAACAGTAACATATAACATTCGTTCTTTAGAAATATGTTGATTTATTTTATATTCTAGAAGTTATTTTTACGATTTAAATTCGAGACATGTTAACGTATTCTACTTTAATTTGATAATTAAAAAAACTAGTCCATATATTAATGTGTAAAGCTAATCTTTCTTTCTTTCTTTCTTTCTTATTTTTAAGAGTTTCACAAACTATTAAGCAATTGGGTTGATTTGGAAGGCAGTTAAAATTTGAAAAAGTTACATATAAGGCAGGTTAGTAAAAAGTAATTATATTCACTAACCATCTACCATACATAAGAAAATACTAAGAATTAACCTAAATAATTATCTACCCAATCAATGACGGAATCAGAATTAAGGAAAAGATGTGCAAATTTTCTTCTTGGTTATATGAAGATTATCAAAAATTAAAAATATGCTCATACAACTAATATGTAACCTGTATACACCATATAATTTTTCGAAAAAGGGTGTGCATCACATAAGCCACTCAACCACATAAATGTAAAAGAGCCGGCAAATTATAATATATGTATAATTCATATATAATATATGTATAAAATATTTACTTAATGTATATTTTAATGTTGATATACCCAGAAATTATATTATACCAATAATAATTTACCGAGTGAAATCTCACAAGTGGGGTTTGGAGAGGATAAAATGTAGGCAAATCTTACCACTACTTCATGCTTATAGAAAGAGATAAGTTGTTTTCGAAAGACCAACAACACAAATATATCAGCCCCAAAAGTAGAAAATACTAGATACAAAAACGACTATAGTGGAAATCAATTAAAAACTCATAAATACAATACAAGTAGCAAAATAAATGACGGTCAATAACAACACAATATATAGTAACACGACTAATCCTACAATCCTACTATATATCACAAGGCAAGATATCGTCCTACCCCAGAAATAATACAATTATTGGTTATTGTTTTGATGGAAGATTATATAAAATACCTTAAAATTAAGTTAACTCCCCTAAATAGGTTTTAATCATGGAGCCTGAAGTAAAGGGACAGATCAATATATGTGGTCCAATATAAATTTTACATGGATGACCAAATATGTTGGGCCAATATTGACTCTAAATCAGAATGCCAGACTTGCAAGCCAAGAATTTGTAATACATCTTTTGATAGTAACGCGTGCCAAATTAGACTATGATTTAAATAATTTCTTCTAAAAATAGGAAAGTTGACAAAAAATATAATTTGGTCAACTAATTTATTAGCATGACCGAAACATATACAAAATAACATTACCAATGTACATATATTGTGTATTGATATGGATATTGTACATGTAGTATATGTATATTTAGTAAAAAAAGTATACACCTCTTAAATAGTCAAAGTTATGTAATGTATAAGTTAGGCCTTTCTAGGAAAAGTTTGTTTCAACCATTTTATAGTTTTAATTGCAAATATTTGATTATAATTCGTTTTCTTTTTTTATGACCAAAAAGAAAAAAGAAGAGGAAAATTGTGCATTCAACTCCACGTATATGCATGAAAAATATTTTATCCAAATGGATGTGCGCTGCCAAATAAGTACAATGGAGAAAAAACAAAATGGGCATTCATGTGTTTAAATTCTTAGAGAATTTTTTTTAAAATTTATTGTTCAACTTTTGATTATGGTCTAAATTGATATCAAAGAACGTTGATCAACACGTCAAGCCATAATTCGAAGTGGTGACCTAATAGAGTGGAAGAAACATAACGATGACGTGTTTCAAAAGGGGTATCAGATATGACCAACTGATCTAAAGACAAAATTAAAAGACAAAGTATTAGTCGTGTCCCAAGAGAAGAGCCAACCATGACCAACAAGGTGGTTGCCCTTATCTTTAAATTTGTTGAATTAATTTTCAGCTGAAGGAGCTTAGGTTAACGCTCCAAAAGAAAAGAAAATGTGTCTGGGCCTTGTTTAATAATAGTGCATAAGGCTGAAGCCCAAGGTTGAATTAAGTAGGGATGTTTTTAAAAAACTAAATTATGAAATATTTCAGAATTAAGTTTATGATCAAATTTATAATATCTTTGGTTGATAATGTTATATCAACTGTATTAAGAACTAAAAACAGAAACAGTATATTAAGAAAACAAAATTATAAAACCATCTGAGTCCACATAATTCAATTTGTGTCTTTAAGAAATTTAATCCTCTCACTGTATTCGAGGTTGTGGATTATTTCCTCCTAAGATAAAACAAATAACCTACTACAAAAGTAGTGGTACCTCAAATTCTTGTAATGTCAACGAACTCAAGAACCAACAATGGATTCACACAGACTTGAATTTTATTTTGTAAGAAATTATATACAGAAGACAAGAAAATTCAATGTCCGAAAAATGCAGAAATGACCTTTATTTATAGTCAACAATTGGATGTGAATTTACCTGTTCAGAACAGTCTCATGATCTCATCTGTTCAGAACAAGTATGGTGTCTTTTGGGAACAAACATGTCTGTTCTGAAAGAACTAATTTCGCGTATTAATTTAATTAATAAATAATCCGTAAATTAATTTCATTAATAAATAATTTGCGAATTAAATAGTTTATTAATAATTCACAAAAGAAATACCAGAAAAGGAAAAATTTGAGATTGGTTAATTAAATTTTGTCCAAAAAATTTATCAATCAATCATATCATTTGTCGAAGCCGAAGCCGAAATCGTAGCTGAGCCGAGCGACGACGACGGTGGCGTGAGGGGGTCCCCTCTACTTGGCTCTTTAAGAGTTAGAGGAAGTGCTTCCTAATATATAAGGACAAAACTTTTCCTTTATTTTATCGATAAGGGAGAAATGACTTTTCATTTCTCTTTACTTGGTTCCCCCCACATTTTCTTATTCTTTCAATCTTTATTTCTTAATTCACACTTACTAGTTAAAATCAACAATCCCCCACATAAATAGGGAATGACTATTGTTTAAAACGTATGCATGAAAAACTTGTGTGATCTATAAATAAGGATTAATTGCATCTGGATAAATAGGTTTTCCTTTGAACTTTCCATAGTGACCATGTATCGAATATACTCGATTAATTGGTAGATGTGATATCTTTGAACCATCGATCTTTGTCATACACCTAGACAACATAAGTCACATAATTAACCCTATAATCGGTTTGGTTCTCATTGCTTATTTTGTTTCAGGCATGAACACTTCCTGATCGATAAGTGCATAAAGAACTGACCTTACCAGATTCTCCTTGAAGCGGATTACACTTAACACTTACATAGGTGATTTCTAAATGTGTTATCCCATAGATACACTTTTTGATATACCCTGTATCAAACTTAGAAACCATTAAAAGGTTATATTACTTATCCTTGGTACTGAACATTATCTTATCATGAGAATGAACCTTATAATAATGCTGACAATGTTGAATCGTCATTAATGACTTTGTTTGATCTCCGTGAACCTAGATCTTGGGATCTCCAGTCTTCTGGGTAGAGTTACCGTCACGATAATTTGTCCTCGACCATAGTCCCATTCTCTTTAATGATCTCTCAACTCTCACTCTAATTAGGTCTTTTGTAAGTGGATCCGACACATTATCTTTGACTTTACATAGCCAATTGTGATAATTCCACTAGAGAGTAGTTGTCTAACAGTATGGTGTCTTCGGCGTATATGACAAGACTTGCCATTATACATAATGCTCCCAACTCTTTGTATTGCCGCTTGACTATCATAATGTATGCATATATGAGCCATTTGTTTGGGCCAAAATGAAATGTCTTCTAAGAAATTCGGAGCCACACAACTTTTTCACCAGCCTTATCTAAGGCTATGAACTTAGCCTCCATTGCAGATCAAGCTATACATGTTTGTTTGGATGATTTCTATGATATAGCTCCACCATCAATAGTACGTAAAGACATATCCATTTGTGGACTTAGTCTTAGTTGACCCAGTAATCCAATTTGCATCACTATATCCTTCAACAACTGATGAATACTTGTTATAATGCAAAACAAAGTTTTGAGTATGTTCTAAATACCCCAAAACTCATTCCATTGCCATCTAACGATTTTGGTTGGGATTATTTGTGTACTGAATCAATTTACTTAGATCACAAGCTAAGTAAATGAGGCTTCTAAGATGGGGTGCAGTAGATGGGGCTTCTTCTCCCTTAACCAAAGGTCTCGGATACGAGCTCTGAATATAAAAAAATCCTTCTTAGTGAGTGCTTCCGCCCGAACTCTGAATGGAGTCCTATGGGGCACGAATCCAAAATAGTCAAGCTCTAATGTGTGCATCAAACACCGGGTGAAAAACCAAAAAAAATAAAAAATGAAACTTCTATAGCATCCCATTCCTCAAATGGAAATCCATTTCTAAACCTCCGAAACACTTATCCACAATTTATATATAGTAGCTCCTAGTAATATGTTTAATGACAAAATTGCAGATATCAATATGCAAAAAAGCAAATAAAACAACAATTGCAATAGTAATTGTACAAATCAGTAATATAATGGGACAAGTGGTAGGGTTGATTAAAGTGCAGTGTAAGTCAAAAATAATTAATGTTATATTGGTTAATCGAATACAGAGAAATGATTTCATACGTTACTTATTATTATTATTTTTTCAGTTTTGTGTCCGTTTTATAAGAGAGTTTTGTCTTTATATATATAAAAAAATCATAAATTAATTCTAGGGCATCAACTTGGAAAAAGACAGTCTAAATATATTTGTTTTAGATAACTTAGATCTTGTAGGAAAAATGTTTGACATTCTCTAGAATTTAACTCTTTTATTTCGTAACATGTGGTGCTCTACATTACCATTACTAATTTATGGAACGGAATAAATGCAAAATGGGATAAATTTTATTTTATGTGACACAAAGTAGATTTGATTTTATGCAAATGCGAGACGATTAAAAGTAAATTGAACTATATAAACTTTATTTTTAGGCCACTTTATTTCTCATATTTTTTGGTTAACGCCTCTAAACAAACTATATATTTTAACTATCATACTTCTATTTATTGCTTTTAATCATTTACAGTGTTAACACTCTTCAATAAATATTTTTTTCATAACTTTTTAAAAATAAATTAAAAGAGAGTTAATCTAATTAAGCAATTCAAATACTATAGTACTCCCTCTGTTTCAAATTAAGTGAATTTTTGGAGAATTTTTGAGTTTTCAAAATAAATGAATTGTTCACTTTTCAAGGGATATGTTGGAAATTTTTTCCAATTTTGCCCTTCATTAATTGAGTTTTTAAAGTTGATTTCCAAGATGTATTAAATGGTTGTTTGGAGTTTGAAAAGGATAAAAATGAAAAAAACATGGTTAAAGTTTGTCTTTTTTTGTTTGTTTAATATATGTGATATGACTTAACAATTCACTTAATTTGAAATAGAGAGAGTATATATATACGCTTTTCACTTAAGTTTTTTGTATTAATTAGTCAATATTTATCAGTTTAAAAATAATTATTGCAAGAATAAAATAAATGATAGTTATTTTTGGACCATCTCTTTTTAATAAATAGAACAGATGAACTGATCCGAAGAGAATAATACATCTGAATCTAATTCATATTCTAAATTATTAAAATGTTATTTTGAAATTTAAACCAATAAATGAAACTGCTTAGGTTTTAATATCAAAATGTATATGATTTATTTATTTATTTATTAATAGACCTAATGATAAGACTCTGAATTGATCTTATGACATGACAGTTTATGAATATAAATGTAATTAAATACAAGAAGGGTTAAAGCCGCTATACATAAATGCTCTTAATTCCTATTATCAACCTCCACCTCTCACTTAATTAATATCTCTATTATTAAACATTTATTTTCCAGAGCCTTTTTTAAAAAATTATTTTCTGTCAACAGTTCCTTTTTGGAAAAAAATATTAAATTGCTGAAGAATAAGATCCAGTGTTGGGGAAAAAAAAAATATTAATTAAGAAAAGCAAATCAAATACTTTAATGTTTTCTGAAAGCTAAGAATTTGCGAGCCTTCGTCCATTGATTTTGAAAACTTATCTTATCTTCAAGTTTTGTGAAATTCATTCAGATCGATTTTTGAATTTTCTAGATTTTTCCTCGTAAAATTTTAATTTTTTTTAAAAATAAATGCATGTCCAATCACAACTTCAAATTTTAAAATTTCAAACTTCAAAATTTATGTACGATAATTTTGTTTAATAGAGTGAACTAATATTATGGTAGGGATAATAGATGCATGAGTGTCCTATTTTGGGAATCAAAATAAGCCACAAATACACTAAAGTAACATAAATATGTCATGAAACTAAAAGTGAACAAAACTAAGCTTAGTGTAAATTTTTTTACACTGTACAAAATTTTGTAACGAACCCGTTTAAAAAGACCCGTTACATATTTTGTAAAGTGTAAAAAAAATTTACACTTTGTAAAGTGTAAAAAACAATTTACACTTTACAGTTTTTGCAGCCTTTATTAATTTGACGGATCATAAAACGTGAATTTTTTTTACGTTTTACATTTTTGTGTTATTTTATTAGACCTCTATTTAAAGATACTCAAACATTGCATATTCCACAACTATAATCCTCTGTTTTTTTTATTGGCTCACAAATA
>JBCEWC010012528.1:0-15783 GCA_038996855.1 Solanum aculeatissimum | reverse complement strand
ATTAGTGCACTTACTTAGTGTAGCACTAAGCAAGAAAAAGCAAAGTGCACTTAGTAATAAACAATATATATATAACAAAAACATATATTTTGGGCCTTAGTGCTGGACACACAGAACCACTACATAAGTTAACAACAAACACATCATCATCCCTCTTGAGTTCATTTGGATTAGCTTCTCCAGTTCTGCATTTTGAAACATATATTTCCTACCTAATTATAGTACTAGTCGTCATTACTACAACAGTTTGTGGAAAGTTCAATTGCAAATACTGTCGAGCAAACTCTAAGGGAAATATCAGTAATTCAGTAGTAACTTTTAACTAGTCGATTATATTCAAATGATTGACAAATTACTTGTATCAACAAAGTAAAAAAACAAAATAAGCAACGTAGTCTCAAATTGGTTTATTCCAATGTCACGACCCGAAATTCAGGTGTGATGACACTCACCTAACCCACCAAGGTAAGTTAGCTTAATCCTAACCTAATTAACAGTACATATATAAGTGGAAGATAAACAGTCTAAAAAGATATAAATAAGCAGAAGAGATCAAACTACAACTATCCCAAGAACTGGTATCACATGTACAAGCATATAAATACAAAATACTCAAATAAAATACAAGTCATAATGTTTATTCCTCAAATAGAACAAAACATAAAAATGGATCCTCAAAGGTCTGCTAAATCACATAAGAAGCTACCTCTCAAGTAATCCAGAAGTTCAATCCGGCAAGGAGAAATCTAACAGGATGGATCAGACTCACAACCTACAAAAATGTAGCAATGGGTGAACACCAAATAACAGGGTACTCAGCGATACGAAACTAACCTAAGGTAAAGCAATGAAGAACACAAGTAACTCCTTAATTCCCAACCACAATCCGCCGAACTACAACCATGCACTCGGAAAAGTCCCAGCACAATACAATATACATATCCCTGTAATATTGATGTACTTATCATCTGACATAGTATCTCAATACACAAGTATAAACGTAGATCCAACTCTTACTCAAGATCGGAGATATAATAAATACACAATCTCATAAACTATATACAACAATATCAACTAAATATGATATGAGATGGAGTGACTGCCATGAAATATGAATAATGTGATGTAATGTTAAATAATCGTTATGCATGTCTGTCCTAGAATACACATTCGCTGATTAGATGACTACCTTAGTCAGAACACATGGTGGCCACACATGAACCATATATCTATGATCATGGTCGGCAATGACCTCAACTCATATCACCTGTCTGAAAATAACCTCAGACTATCTGGAAATGACTTCAGACCACTTACATATTACCTCGGCTCGACCGATAGATACCTCGACCACCAATCCACATGTTACCTTACTCACATCTTGGTTTTAGCCATCACAAGTATCAATATATAAATAATAATATATGCAAGGTGCATGATCAAAATTATACCATAGTATCAACATCATAATGATCGCAATATTGCAATACCATCAATATCTCAATATCGTCAGTGTTTCAATATCATCAATGTCTCAACATAATTAATGTCTCAATATTATTAGTGTCTCAATATCACCAGTCTCGATATTTCAATCATATCACAATATAAGCTACATATCACTATCAATATCAAATGATTCATAAAATCACATAGATTACGAATTCATAATTAATTTATAAGTCAATATATATCCATATGAACAAACATTCAATAAGAAAAATCATGATCAAGCCTACAGTGATAGCATTTTACTCCCAAATACTCAAATCCATACACATAGAAGAATACAAGGTTCATTTATACTTAACAAAAGGTTAGAAGTCAACTTGCCTTAAATAAAGTCCCGAATCAAGTCAAAATCGCCGCTTTCCCCCTTCTATGCTACTCCAACTCACCAAAATCTATTCAAATATGGTATCACAATCACATAACGAATTTAATGACACTAAAATCAATTAATTTGGAGAAAAGAGGTAAAATGGTAAAAAAACTCATGCCAGAATCTGAAAATTTATGTATGAAAGCATTCCTCACATAATCAGGAGTTCAATAGTGAAAATGATTTTGGAAACAAAGTTAAGATGAGGGAGAAATCAATGATTAAAGTATAGGAAAATCAAAGCCCTAATCCCAAAAATTCACCATTAAAATTCCAAAATTAGAAGTTAAAGGCATAAATTAATAAATAGAAATCAAATAAATAAGTTAAAAAATAGTTACCCAATCACTTTGCCTTGAAAAATCTTGAAATCCCTCTTTATAACAAAGCTTGAAGTGTTGAAAATGGTGGAATATGTTATAAAAATCGACGTTTAAGAAGCCCACTGTTCAGGCATAAAAAATACTCTACGAATACAGAGCATTGTCCGCTAACGTGGAAGCCTATCAGGTGCAGTGCTCTGCGAACGCGGAGGGTCACACACTTGAGCTCTGCGAACGTGGAGGGTCATGCTCTTGAGCTCCATGAATGCGGAGGTCTGGTCGAGTGTACTCCGCGAACACAGCCTCATGTCCGCAAACACGGAGAACAAAAATGTCCTGCACCAGAACTGAGAAAACCAACAGATACACAACACAATTAAATCACGAACAAGACTCTCAAAATTCGTTTAGAACCTCGTGAACACAAACTAAATATGGAACCCTACAAGAAATGACAATTCTGACTCAATGGAACCGTCAAAATTTAGATTTAGAACCTCCTTGGCCTAGAACCTGAGAAAGATCTTTTAAACTAGTGTAAGACTCAAAAACTCAAATATTCTCGAAAGCTCTAACAATTACAACAAAGTCATTTTTAGAATTAGTTCCATCACTCAAAACCACTGGAACAGAAAATATTTCGATATAAGCCCCCAAAGTCCGAATGTTGACCAAAGTCAAACCTATGACCTAAAATGAACTAGAAATGCTACTTTGGGTCCTAAATTTTAAGTTTAACTTTGAATTATGTTCTGCAAGTTCTCCTAGACTAGATGCAAAACTTTGGAACTAATGGAATTGACATAATCAAATTTTGACACGCGAAACTTATAATGGCCTCAAAATTCAAAATTTTCAATTTTAAGCCTTTTAAATCTCTTTCTTTTGCAAAACTCCAACTTTTTACATGATTTTCAAAATTTGAATTTTAGACTTATTCAAAAATAATTCAAGGAACCTTTCAGGAAGGGCAAAATGATAATTTAGTTGAAAATACCAAAAATGACCTTTGAGGTCATTAAATAATCCTCTACTAAAAATAACATTCGTCCTCAAACATGAGACAAGAGACATACCTGAAGGCTCAAGTAACTGAGGGTATCGGGCGTGCATATTTGACTCTATCTCCCATGTAGCCTAACTCTTGGGCCTATGGCTCCACTGGACCTTTACTGAAGCGATCTCCTTAGTCCTCAACTTCCTCACCTGCCTATCCAAGGTGGCCACTGATCTCTCCTCATTAGTCAAATTGTGACTCAATTCAATTGAGTCCATAGAAATCACATGAGACTCATTCAGAATGTAATGTCGCAACATCAAAACATAGAATACAAGATGGACTGAACATAGGTTGGATGGAAAGACAAGTCTATAAGCCATCTCACCCACTCTATAAAGAATGTCAAATAGACCAATGAACCTTGGACTAAGCTTGCCCTTCTTCTCGAATACCATAACACCTTTCAAAGGTGAGACCTTCAACCAAACCATATCACTAATAACGAACTCTAAAGCTCGCACCCATATATTAGCATAACTCTTTTGGCAACTCTGGGTTGTCACCAATCTACTCTGAATCAACTATACTCGCTCAAGATCATCTTTCAGCATATCAATACCCATACTTACCACCGCTACTGTGTCAAACCAACCAATGGGTGATTTGCATCTCCGACCATACAAGACCTCAAAAGGAGCCTTCTGAATGTTGGAATGATAACTATTGTTGTATGCAAACTCTGCTAAGGCTAAGTATTGGTCCCATCTAGCCCCAAAATAATTAACACAAGCTCGAAGCATATCCTCTAATGCCTGAATGGTCCTCTCAGACTGACCGTCAGTCTGGGAGTGAAAAGTTGTACTAAAATCCAAATGGGTACCAAAACCATGATGTAAGGCCCTCATAAAGTGTGAAGTAAACAACAAGCCTCGATTCGATACAACACACACCAACACCCCGTGAAGTTTCACACTAATATAAAGTTGTGCCAGTCTCTCAACTGTATACATCACCTTGACCAAAATGAAGTGGGTCGACTTGGTCAAATGATCCACCACTACCCAAATAGAGTCTAAACCCCCAACAATAGGAGGAATGCCAACTACAAAGTCCATGGAAATATGCCCTCACTTCAACTCGGGAATGGTCATCCGCTGAAGCTCCCTACCTAGCCTCAAGTGCTCACACTTGACCTGCTAACATGTTATGCACCTGGATACAAACTTTGAAACATCTCGCTTCATACCAGGCCACCAATAATGTTGACTCAAATCATGGTACATATTCGATGCCCTTAGGTGAATAAAATATTTAGTACAATGAGCCTCCTCAAGTATCAGTCGAGTCAAATCTTGGGCACATGAATATGACTCCCAATCCTCAAGACACCATCAGAATCAAGTATTGCTTCTCTATCTTGACCTCTATTCACTTTATCCCGGATAATACATAACTTTTCATCTTCAAACTGCCTCTCACCAATTTGATCTATCAACGATGAGCGGGCCTCAATGGTAGCAAATACTCTACCCTGCTCTGAAATTTGTAAACTCACCAACCCATTCCCCAATCTTTGAACATCTCTAGCCAAAGGTTGTTCCTCAACTCGAATAACTGCTAAACACCCCATACTAGTGACCTTCTTACTCAATGCATCGACCACCACATTGGCCTTCCTAGGATGATAGAGAATAGTCAGGTCATAGTCTTTTAGAAGCTCAATCCACTTTCTTTGTCTCAAATTTAGATCCCACTGACTGAAGATATACTGAAGGCTACAATGGTCAGTAATGATCTCATGATAGACTCCATATAGATAATGTTGCCATAACTTCAACACAACCACCGGTAACTTCAAATCATAGGTGGGGTAGTTCTTCTCATGCATCTTTAGTTACCTAGAAGCATAAGCAATAACCTTCTCTTTCTGCATCAACACACCACCTAGATCCACTCCGAAGTAGCACAATAAACAGTGAAATCAACACCCTTCTCCGACAATGTCAGAATAGAAGTTGTAGTTAACAACAACTTTAGCTTTTAGAAGCTCTCTTCACACTCATAGGACTAATAAAATACCACATTCTTCTGAGTAAGCCTTATCAGTGGAGTTGCAATAGTAGAGAACCCTAAAAAATGGTAATAATAACCAGCCAAGCCTATAAAACTATGAATCTTTATAGCTGAGATGGGCCTAGTCCAACCTCGAACGACCTCAATATTCGCTGGTTCAACTCGAATACCCCACTTGGAGAATTTTCCATATATCTTATCCTTCCTGAGCCTCTGGAGCACAATTCTCAAATGCCTCACATGATCCTCCTCAGTCTTGGAATAGACTAAGATATCATCAATGAACATAATTACGAATGAATTTAGACATGGAATAAACACCCCATTCATCAACCACATAAATGATGCAGGGGCATTAATTAAACCGAAGGACATAACAAGAAACTCATAGTGGCCATACTTGGTCCGAAAGGATGTGTTGGGTATATTTGCTAGCTAAATTCAAAGTTAATGATGCCTTGACCTTAAGTCAATCTTAAAAAATTGTGCAGCTCTCTGAAGCTGATCAAATAAGTTATCTATGTAGGGAAACATATACTTGTTCTTGATAGTCACTTTGTTCAACTGTCTATAATCGATACATATTCTTATGGACCCATCCTTCATCATAACAAAAAAAACTAGGGCACCTCAAGTTGACACACTAGGGCAAATAAAGCCCTTACTCAATAGATCTTGGAGCTGCTCTTTCAACTCAATCGGAGCCTTCTGATCGGGAGTGATAGAAATGGGCTTAGTGCTCAGTTCAAGGTCAATGGAAAAATAAATATCTCGATCCGAAGGAACTCCCGATATATCTATAGGAAACATATCTGGAAACTTAGCAACCATCAAAATAGACTCCATAGAAGGTGACTCAGCAACAGAATCATAAATAAAAGGCAAGTAAGCCAAACACCCTCGATCAATCAACTTTTTGGCCCTTATATGACAGATCACTTTACTAGGATAGAAATCCTTTGAACTAATCCACTCAATCCTCAATATACTTGGAATGGCTAAGGTGATGATCTTGGCATAACAATCAAGAATAACACGATATAGAGATAGCCAATCCATACCCAAAATAACATTAAAATCTACCATATCCAATATGATCAAATCTACTAAAGTATCATAGCCTGCTAGAGTAACAAGACAGGATCGGTGCATCTGATCTACTACTAAGGGCTTTCTTACTAGGGTCGAAACATGAACAGGCACATACATGAAAACATAAGGAAACTCAAACCCCAAGGAGAAATAAGCGAATACATATGAGTAAGTAAAGCAAGGATCAAATAACACAAATGCAGGGAAATGACAAACTGGAATAATACTTGTAATCACAATATCAGAGGCCTCAGCCTTGAGCCTACCTAAAAAAGTATAACAATGTCTACCTCGACCACCACTTGTAGAAGTTGCTCCCCTACCACCCAAATAGGTGAAAATATCACCTGCTCCTCTACCACCCACACATCCACCTCTATAAATTTGACCTCTACCACTACCGCTAGTCTGTGGGGCTGAACCTCTAGCTGGAAGTTTCGGATCTCTGACTGGTGATGCAAAGTATGTTTAGTAGGACCCAGAATGAGTCTTTCTATAGCATTGTCGAATTAAATTGTCAGGAAATCCACACCCATAGCAAGATCTAGGGGTGAACCACTATTGTGAAGGAGCAAGAAGGATGTTGTAGTCTCCCCAACCCATAGGCCTCACCTGGGATCCAGATGTACTCTGACTTGAACTCTAGGAATCACGAGGCCCTCGTACTCCTTCTAAAGCTCCCAAGGCTACAGGAACCCCATGAAACTGAAATAAACTACCTTCCCTGACTATACCACTGTTCTATGATGAGGCACCTGAGTATTGTCCTGAAGTACTATCCCTTTTGGGGTCCCCAAACTCCTCTCTCTACATCAACTTTGCCTCCTACGCAGCACTAATCACCGACTAAAAAGAAGCTCCATCCCTAGCTTTACAGAATATCAACTGCCTAATATGATAAGCTAGCCCTCTCATGAACTGACAAACTCTCTCTGCCTCGGTCGGAAGTATAGTTGTAGCATGACGGGCCAATTAGCAAAAACAAATCTCATACTCTAAAACTTTCATGGTGCCATGCCTCAAACTCTCAAATCTTAATCGGCTCTCCTCACGGACACTCTAAGGAACAAACCGATCATAGAATGCATTAGAAAATGTCTCCCAAGTCATCTGAGGAGATTCATCTAGAAGGGATTCTGCATATGTCCTCCACCACTCCCTGGCTGGCCCATAGAGCTGGAGGGTAACATACCTCACACCATGTGTCTCTACTAGTCCTACGTAAGCCAATAGCTCTTTATAAGTGGTCAGAAACTCATGTGCATCCTCTGTCTTCCCACTCTAAAACTAAGGTGAGGTCATCTTTCAGGATCTGTCATACCTTCGCTGCTCATCATCAGTCAAGGCAGCTATTGGTGGAATCTCAATAATTGGAGCTTTTAGTGGCTGCTCTACCTGAACATGGGCCATAGGGTCCTGCTGCTGATATGGGGGCTAAACCCTAACCCGAGTCTGTGAAGTACCTGAAGTGTCAGTTGGGCTACTAATCTTCCCTCAAGTCTCCAACACATCTAATACTCTCAAAAGTGTATCCTAAAGTAGTGGTGCTGCAACAAAATCATGTGGAACCTACTCCTATCTAGGTTCCATGGATGGCTTGGGGAAGAGACCCCATTCATACTCCTTTATTGGAATGGCTCCTAAACCTTGACCTCTGGCTTGTCCTCGGGCATGACCCCTACCCGTAGTTGGGGTCTAAATAGCAATATCAGGGCATACCTCTCCTCGGCATGTAGTAGTAACTCTATTTCTCACCATCTTTCAAAAAGATACACAAAAACTCAGTACAAAACCAACATCCACATTCGAATGGATCAGAATGAAGTAAAAGAGAATTTCCTAGTAGTCTTCATAGCCTCTCAAGGATAAGTAATAAACGTCTCTGCACCGATCCTCAAGACTCTACTAGACTGAGCTTGTACACATGTAAGATCTATAAACTTGGGGCTCTGATAGCAAATTGTTATGACCCGAAATCTGGGTGTGATGACACTCACATAACCCACCAAGGTGAGTCAGTCCAAACCTAACCTAATTAATAATATATATAAAAACTGAAGATAAACAATCTACAAGATATAAATAAGCGCAAGAGATCAAACTACAACTATCCAAAGAACTGGTGTCACATGTACAAACCTTTAAAAAAGGAATATTCAAATGAAATACAAAGCATAATGTCTAGTCCTGAAATAGAAGAAACCATAAAAAGGGATCCTCAAAGGCTTGCTGAATCACATAAGCAACTACCTCTCAAGTAATCTAGAAGCTCGATACAATAAGGAGAAATCTAACAGGATGGATCGGGCTCACAACCTACAAAAATATTGCAAGGGGTGAGTACCAAACTATAGGGTACTCAATGAAATGGAACTAACCTAAGGTAAAACAATAAAGAACACAAGTAACTCCTTAAATCCCAACCACAATCCACCAAACTACAAGCCTACACTCAGAAATGTCCTAGCACAATACAATATACAGATCACAGTAATATTGTCACGACCCGAAAGTGGGGTCTAGATGTGACATGGCGAAGGAGAACCCGAAAGTCCTCGATCAACCCATCATAGCATCATTACTCACATCATCAGTTCAGAAGTGCAGAAAAGTAAACACATACCACATAATTCTAGGGGAAACGGGGCTTTGGACTCAAGCTATGGGGATGTTGCTTGGAATGGGATGAACATGAATCACATAGCACATAACAAGTATTTCTAAGGGGCGGGTAAGTAGAAGTCAAGCTACGGGGGCATACTGGGTTAGGGGACTTTCCACATAAGAACATTCCCAACATTCACAAGCCCATAAACATAATCATAAGCATAATCGGAACATCATTTCCATAAAAAATTCCCAATAGTCATACTATCCCAACAAAATATAATACAACATGCAAGAGTTTAGTTTGTCCAACATAGCCTCTACTTAAGATAGAGCGGGGCCTCGACATAGTTTGGGGCTCACCCTCAATACATAAAGTAAGGAGATAAACAATACAAGGAAGATAGAAAGTAGCTATTGTCCTTGAAAAAAAAGGTTCACCACAACCAAATAGCTTCAAGGATGTCTTTCATCGTCCAACAAAAGATAGAAGTCGTCACCGGTGCCTACATTATTCGAACATATAGATAAAAAAACATGGGTTAGCACAAAATATATACTAAGTTTGAGGGTATGCAATGTGTATGACAATATAGTATGACAAAACGAGATGACAGGAGGACAAGTGAAACAAAAAGGAATGCACATAGCCAAAAGAGGAGTGTATCATAACAATATGCCATGTCATGATACATGAAATGCAACCTAAGATCATATCATAGCGGGGATGTGACCTCAAACGACACCAGAGGATACTCGAGCGAGCTGCTACTTAGATCTAGACTACTTGCCAGGTAGATCCCTAGTCAACCCTTCAACAAGGGGATACATAACAAGTCAATTCCATCTTCGGATATATCCCATGTTGGCACTTTATTTGACGGAAAAGAGTATGGATCCTTGGGGATAGTCCACCCCGACTCCAATCCCTCAGTACTAAGTCTCATCCCATGGGAATACATATATATATCCATGCAAGATTTTCAAAATGGAGAGTTGACATTCTTTTCAAAACCATGCATCATTAGTCAAACCAAAACATGATCAAATCCATATCCATACTTAGGCTAAAAAGCCAATAAGAATTTTCATAACCATTTCCATATCAATGCAATAGGAGTAGCTTATCTACATAGCTTATCATATTAAACCTTCATAACATATCAAAGTGGTGCAAGCACCCGTAATGCTCAAAAAGCCATAATAAGAGATTATGTGTTCATAGGCCTTAATATATCTTATCATATCAAGAGAGTCATGCCCTTAACAAGAGTTTCATCATAACCATTCTTCAATGCATATGCCATGAATGAGAAATCAAGTGCATAAGTAATGGAGGATTCAAAATTTAAACCATAATTTAATAGATAATTTAATATAATTCATGAGAAAATCCCAATTCCAAACATAATGCAATTTACCCATATATATTAAACCATTAGAGGGACATGAACATTGATCCTTCAAGAATTTCCATGCATTTCATAAAATTCAAACTTAAATCATCATTATATCACCTAATTTCTACAGCCCATAACTTAGTGCATTGAAATACATCCAAATTTAAAAAACCCATAATTTAAGAAAGCTTAAATTCATAATTTAAGCAGGAGGGTTCTTGGGTCTTCATGGATGAAAGGTAATCCATGAATCAAACCCACATACCTAGAGATTAGCCAAGATAATTGAATAGAATTGCATGAAAGATGATTTTCCTTGAATTTCTTTAAGCTTTCATCAATGGAGGTCAAGAAGATTGAGAGAATTTTGGTGAGGATTGAAGAGTGTTAGAATAACATAAAGGGGATTAGGGTTTGATTTAGGAGACCTTAGATAGGATAAAAGGAGCATAGGATCTAATTAAATTATGAATTAACCATTAATGATACGGATTAGATCACAAAAAATAGGGCCTTATGAAGGACACCTAGTGGCTGTATACTAGCTCAAAGGTCGTGGTCTTATCCACGGGACCACACTTTGTCCCTAGCCCAACTCTGCACCTTGGAAAGTCTCTAAACCAATCCACAGGACCCTTCACGGACCGTGAAGGCTCACACGGACCGTGAAGGCTCACACAGACCATGAAGTGGTCCGTGGGGTCATACTTGGTTCATGGCTTGGCCATCAACCTCTAGGAACACACTGGACCAACCCACGGAAGCCACCATGGACCGTGGACGACCAAACGGTCCGTGGTCCCACACTTAGACTCCAATCCAGAGCCCTTTTCCAGCATATTTCCAATTACGGGTAGTCTCACTACAAAGGCCATAACATTCACATCTGAACTCGAAATTGAGTGAAACTAATTGCGTTGCGAAGATAACTCAAAGAGATTCGATTTGCTATATCATAGCCCACATGGTTCATCTTTTACGAAAATATATGCCATCTCAACGTAAGTGCTGCCTAAACGGCCTAAAATACAACCCATGGCTACCAAAATCCAACCATGACAAGTTCAACACTAACCTTGACCAACCATTAAAAAGTTAAAAAATTTTCAGGTCGTTACATCATCTCCCCGTTGGGAACATTCATCCTCGAATGGGATAAAACTACGGCTTAAGAATATCAATCAAACAAGAGACAAATTTAACCACAACTCATAATGGATCATGCATCATTTCAAAAGTCTTTCAAAACTCATGTCAAAACATCATTAAATCATTTTCGTGCTCATGTATGCATGCGATGTCATGAAACTCAACAATTTAAAGAATTAGGACCATAAAAGGATAGAACCTAGTACCTTAGGCTTCAGTAGATTGGAAGAGGTAGGGATATCGTTCCATCATGTCCAACTCCACTTCCTACGTTGCACTCTCCATGTCTTGGTTCCTCCTAAACACCTTGACTGAAGCTACCTCCTTGTTGCAAAGACACTTCACTTGCCTATCCAAGATCGCAGTTGGCACCTCTTTATAGGTCAAATTATCCTCAACTATCATGCCGTGCAAAGGTGTAATTGCCTTAGGATCACCAACCAACTTCCTCATCATAGAGACATGGAATACCGAATGAATGGAGCTCATGTCTAAAGTCAAATCCAACCTATAAGACACATTTCCAACCCTCTCCATAATCTCATAAGCTCTGACATACTGGGGGCTCAACTTTCCCTTTTTGCCAAAACACATGATGCCTTTCATGGGGGTCACTTTCAAATACATCCACTCACCAACATGAAATTCAAGATCCCTCTTCCTAACATCCAAATAAGACTTTTGGCAACTTTGAGCCATCTTCAATCTCTCCCTAATCAACTTCACTTTCTCAATGGAATCAACATCCAAATTCGGGCCTAACAAGGACGCCTCACCTATTTCAAACCAACCAACCAGAGATCTATATCTCCTACCATACAAAGCTTCAAATGGAGCCATACCAATGCTAGCATGAAAACTATTGTTGTAGGAAAACTCAATGAGCGGTAGATTATCATCCCAATTTTCTTTGAATTCCAACACACAAGCCCTTAACATGTCCTCCAAGGTTTGAATGGTCCTTTCGGCTTGTTCATCGGTTTGAGGATGAAATGCCGTGCCCAACTTGATCTTAGTACTAAGTCCCTTTTGAAAAGACTTCCAAAAATGAAAAGTAAATTGAGTACCATGATCCGATATAATGGACCTCGGCACACCATACAATCTCACCAACTCCCGAATATACACCTTGGCATACGCGTCGACACTATAGGTAGTATTAACCAGTAAGAAGTAAGCCGACTTGGTCATCCTATCAACCACAACCCATATAGAATTGAATTATCTCCGAGTACGAGGTAACCCAACCACAAAGTCCATGTTGACATCTTCCCACTTCCAATTAGGAATTTCAATATCTTTGGTCAAACCACCGAGCCTTTGATGTTCCACTTTCAGTTCTTGTCAATTAGGACATTTCGACACGAACTTGGCTATGTTCCTCTTCATACCATGCCACCAATACAACTCTCTCAAATCTCGGTGCATTTTGGTAGATCTCGGATGAATAGAATATTGAGAATTATGAGCCTCTTTCATGATAATCTCCCTTAAGCCATCAATATCCGAACAGACAAACAGTCTTGGTATTGTAGCACACCATCTCCCCCTTGAGAGAAAACCTCAATCTTTCCATCGGCAACCAACTTCTTCAACTCTACAAAGGAAGGATCTTGGTCTTGTTTTGTCTTAACATCAACTACAAAGGAAGACTCAGATCCACCTTGAACAAGAATTTCACCATTGTCGGATTCGGCCAACCTCAAACCCAACCTAGCCAAATGGTGCACATCTTTCACTATCTCCTTCTTCCCCTCTTCCACATGAGTCACACTTCCCATGGAGATCCTTCTAAGGGCATACACCATAACATTAGCTTTGCCGGGGTGATAAAAAACGCTCATACCATTATCCTTGAGAGGTTCCAACCATATCCTTTGCCTCGTATTAAGGTCTCTTTAGGTGAACACATATTGCAAAATCTTGTGATCGGTGAAGACATCGACATGAACCTCATACAAATAGTGTCACCAATTTTTCATAGCAAACACCACCGCCGCCAACTCAAGATAATGGGTTGGATAGTCTTGCTCATGCACCTTCAATTGCCGAGATGCATACGCTATCACCTTAACATGTTGCATAAGCACACAACCCAAACCAATACGCGATGCATACCAATATACCAAAAAACCATCTAACCCATTTGGCAAGGTCAATATCAGAGCCAATGTAAGTCGATCCTTCAAGGTTTGGAAACGTTTCTCACATTCTTTTGACAACACAAATTTGGCCTTCTTTTGAGTCAACTTAGTCAATGGAGACGCTATAGAGGGAAACCCTTCAACAAACCTTCTATAACAACCGGCTAAACCATGGAAACTTTGAATATCTGAAGGAGTCAACAATCTAGGCCAATCCTTCACCGCTTTGGTTTTCTTAGGATCAACCTTAATGCCATCAACGGACATTACATGACCAAGGAAAGCAGCTTCTCCCAACCAAAACTCACACTTGCTAAACTTGGCATACAATTGTTTCTCCCTCAACGTTTGAAGCACTAACCTCAAGTGATCCATATGCTTTTGCTCATTATGGGAGTAAATCAAGATGTCATCAATGAAGACTACTACAAAGTTATCAAGGAACAACTTGAACACCCAATTCATAAGATCCATAAACACCGCCAGAGAATTAGATAACACAAATGACATCACCACAAACTCAAAGTGACCATAACTAGTCTGGAAGGCCGTCTTGAGAATGTCACACTCTCTCACCTTTAATTGTGGGTAACCTGAACGAAGATCTATTTTGGAAAAATGAGTAGCTCCTTGAAATTGGTCGAATAAATCATCAATTCTGGGAAACAAATAACTATTCGTAATGGTCACCTTGTTCAATTGCCGATAATCAATACACATTCGGAGAGACCCATTCTTCTTCCTCACAAACAACACGGGAGTACCCCAAGGTGAAATGCTCGACCTAATGTAACCTTTTTCTAACAAATCTTTCAACTGATCTTTTAATTCTTTCAACTCCGCCGGGGCCATACAATAAGGAGGGATAGAAATAGGTTGAGTATCTGGAAGAAGATCAATACTAAAATCCACCTCTCTATCAGGAGGAATACCGGGCAAGTCCTTGAGAAACACCTCGAGAAACTCATTAACCACCAAAACCAATTCAAGCTTAGGTGATTCTCCCTCCACATCTCTAACCTGCACAATATGATAAATTCACCCTTTAAAAATCATCTTCAGGGCTTTGAGGTCGGAAATAAACTGACCCTTAACCACAGAATCACTACCCTTCCACTCCAATACGGGTTTATTAGGAACTTGAAATTTAACTTTCCTAATCCTACAATTGACTGAGGCATACGATGATTGCAACCAATCCATTCCAAGGATAACATCAAAATCATACTTCTCAAGTTCTACAAGGTCACCGTGGAACACTCTATGCAACACAAATACAGGACAACCCCAATACACTTTCCGGAAAACAATAGACTCACCCATGAGAGTATACACCGAATAAGGTTCCCTTAGAGTTTCAGGACTCAAACAAAATTTAATAGCCAACAGAGGAGTCACAAAAGATAAATTTGCACCCAGATCAAGTAAAGCATAAGCATCAAAATCAAAGATTTTAACATACCAGTCACGACGTCCGGTGCTTCCTCCACCTCTTGGCGAGCATGAAAAGCATAAAATCTATTATTCCTCGGAGCACCACCAACTCGAGCTTCGGTTGACCTTGATCACTGGGAGCCTCTTGATTTTCTTCACATTCTTTGGGCAATTAGAGATCTTGTAGTCCAAACAACCACACACATAGCAAACACACGTAACTCTCCTACATTATGGCATGTGACTACCACCACATTGGCCACAACAAGGAAATTGGGGACCACCCCCAACTTGTGCTTTAGGAGGAGGCACCTTTGGATTAGCAACCCTCACATTTGAACCTTGACCTTGTTGAAATTAGCCAAACCCACCACTACACTTGGGGTTGGAGAAACGACCATCAAGCCGGACCCTCTTAGCTTCACTCACCCTCCTTTCCTTAAGCTTTTAACCCTCAATTTTCTCGACATAAGTCACGAGTCTTGAGATGTCCATATCTCAAATAAGCATAGCCATATGACACTCTTTCACAACCAAATTAGAGACACCACAGATGAATTTGTGTATTCTTGCACGGGGGTCAAATACAAGCATGGGAGTGAATTTAGAAAGCTTAGTAAATTTGAGAGCATAATCCCTCACAGTCATACCACCCTATCGAAGATTGATGAACTCGGTC
>JBCEWC010012527.1:0-15784 GCA_038996855.1 Solanum aculeatissimum | reverse complement strand
TGAAAATAAATAGTTATCTGTAATATGAATTAAATCTGTATTATAAATATATTAGAAGTGTTCAATGAAAATAAATTATTATTACTATAACATATTGTAGTTTATCAGGCCCAAGTTAGAGCACTAGCCCATGTAAGTTTATAATGGGGCCGGGCAAATAAGTATAAAAAGCCCAAATAAATATACAGATGAAAAGCTCCTATCAGATTCTGTGTGGGGATGAACGAGATATTCTGTCGTCGTGCGACGGGACCCACGGAGTGTCCCCGGCGGGAGTATGGTGGTGTTCGTGAACCAAGAAAAGATAAAGTTGTCCCCAAATTCGTTAAAGAACCCTAAATCTTGGAGGCGCGCCATTTGTGGTTAAGAAACTTGCAAGTTGGATAGGGTTTCTATGGCTCTTATTTACAGAAAGAAATAGGATGGCTGGGTAACAATATTTGATATGCCCCACAAATAAAATAAGTGAATTAGTGGTTGGTTTCCCTTTTTCCCGGGTCTGTAATTCTGTATATACGTATTAATTCGTTAAAAGGATACAAAAATTAGATCATAAGTTTGATTAAGATTTTAAACAGTCTTTTATGAAGTAGTAATTTTTAATATCGGTAAAAAAAGAAGAGGATATGGAGTATGAGTAAGCTGGCGCCATAACGACCATAAAACTTATCCAAATTTCTATCACCACCCAAAAAGCATACAAAAGCATTCACTACAACTGTCTCTGTGTAGTGTAGTGTGTTTGAAGGAGGATAGCTACAATGGCTATGGCAATAGCTCTTCGGAGGCTTTCCCCTACACTTGACAAACCCGTTAAGCGTCTTTACAATGGTGGCTCTCTTTATTACATGGTTCGTATGAACTTGTTTATTTTATACTACTACTACTACGGGTTACTTTTTCTGCTTTTCCTTACTTTGCTCTGTTTGTTGCAGTCATCTTTGCCTAATGAAGCTGTATATGACAAGGAAAAATCTGGAGTCACTGTAAGCAGTGTGTTATTTGAACTTATACTCGTGCTTTTTTTTTTTCCATTTCTGACTTGAAAACCTCAATACTTTCAGTGGCCAAAGCAACTGAATGCTCCACTAGAGGTTGTTGATCCTGAGATTGCTGACATTATTGAACATGAGAAAGCACGCCAATGGAAGGTTTCATTCTTCTTCTCTTTCCTTTTTTTCTTTTCCATCTCGCTCACTCAAATTTTGTTCAATTGCTTGTAGGACTGATGAAAGCTTACTCTGCAAAGGGATTAAGGCTTAATGGATTGATCTTAGAATTGTAGCAAATTAGAATATTTAACTAGTAGTACTTGTGAAGCCATGCCAAATATTGATGTTTCGCTTTCAATAAACAAGTCTATATGAAACCCCTGGCATGCTTTCTCGGTTGAGTTTGTCACATAGGGCTTATCTAGTGCAGCTTTTCTCTCTCGTGTGGTTTGTGGGATATTGCACTTGAGCAGGGTTTATTTTGTGTGCACCTCAAGTGTAGCGACCACAGATTCCCTTGTCATAAAAAATAAACAAACAAGTCAATATGAAATTACTTTTAGATATTTTTAGTAACGGTGAGGTCCATATAAGTTTGCCCACATCTCAATTATTCCACTAGATATTGGTTTCGTAGTGTCAGTACAACTACCGGGTACTCGCTTAGATAGATAAGGAAAGTCACCTAGTGTTGTTTGTCTCATCTGGGATTTGAATCCTGGTCTGCCATGGTTTTCACTCACCTTGTTGTCCTCTGGACCACACCTTTGAGTATAAATGCCTTTGAGATTACTTCGTGGGGAGTCCCAACTGTTGAAATTAATTAACTTATCAATCTCCTAGCATTGAATGCCTACTAAAAGAATTATATATTATGTCTCATTTCTTTTATTCTTCTTATCACATATAGCATCCATTTCTGCTACTTGTCTTTCTTTTGTTTAAGATGCAAAGCAGCAGGTTGATATGGAAGTAAATGTCTTACCAAAGTTCAAAATGCTTTCTTTAGGGGCTCGAACTCATTCCATCAGAAAATTTCACTTCCGTTTCGGTGATGCAAGCAGTTGGATCGGTCATGACCAACAAGTATAGTGAAGGATATCCTGGGGCCAGATACTATGGAGGAAATGAGTATGCAGAATCTTTGCTATTTTTCATTCTTCCAACTTTTCTCATTAACCTGTATTTACATGTTATATATCAACTTCAGATTTTCTTTTCCTATTATGAAAGAATGAGTGGTTGTCCAGGTACATAGACATGGCAGAAACCTTATGCCAGAAGCGTGCTTTGGAAGCATTCAGGTTGGATCCTGCAAAATGGGGAGGTGATAAATTTCATTCAATTATATTTCATTGCCTAAATATTGCTAGAAACTAAAAATGCTCATCCTCAATTTACCTTTTGCTATTGCAGTGAATGTGCAGCCTTTATCAGGATCACCTGCTAATTTTCATGTTTACACTGCATTATTAAAACCTCATGAGCGAATCATGGCTCTTGATCTTCCTCATGGTGGACATCTTTCTCATGGATATCAGGTGCTTCTATATTTTGTTGTTTCTCGTCCTAAATGACTGGTATTCTGTCTGTTGCGAACTAATTCCATTGCTTAAAAAAGTGTCAGTACTTATGAAGCTTGCACTATTGGTTTGTGGCGTAAATACTGTAATCCTTCTAGGGTCTTTTGTAATGGGCAATTAATGTTTTCCGGGCTGCTAGGGGGTGCATTTGTTAAATATTACTTATGTTCTTCTGTTTTACTATTCTTGTGGATGAGGAATTTCATAAAGACCCTTATGTCCACGCCCCAATCATCCCCCAGGTTATGTCCCATAATTGTATCTGATGTGTGAGTAAAGGACAGTTTAAACTGAAATGCTGTTAAACATGCTGTATGCTCTGTCTGGTTGGTTCGTATATTGCATTGATCTTTGTTAGTTAAAATGTTGGTGCCGCTTTGCCGCTTTAGAAGACCAAACTTTTCTGCTTTAAGATCACACATGATCTTAAATCCGGAAGTTATTACCGGTAAAATTCAAGCAAAATGAAGTTCAACACATGTAAATTAATGCATATATCAGTGCATGTACCTATTATGTTCATACGCGCTGTTACAGATCCGGAGTTAAGAGTCGGTTTATTTCTTTCGGAGAACCTTGATTTCTTCTTTCTAGTGCAATTATTGTATGGTTTGATTCTAAATTCATTAATATAGGGTTGTCTTATGTTATGTTTGATTGTCACAGACTGATACAAAGAAGATATCTGCAGTCTCTATATTCTTTGAGACAATGCCGTACAGACTCAATGAAAGCACCGGCTATATTGACTATGACCAGGTAATTTTCTGCTTTTTTATAGTTCTATTTATTTGACTTCTACCCTTCACCCTCTCCTTTTAAATGGTGTACCCATATAATCATATTCAATTAATTGTTCGTTGTCATTTGACAAAAGTTACGTAGAGTAGAGGCACGAAGCATAATATAACATTATGAAAACTAGAAGTAATGTAATGTGAGAGGATCCATCTTGATTCAGTGTAACGATGTACAGATAACTTGTCATTAGTATGAGATAATAAGTTGGAGCTGGCATTGCCTCCATTATTACATTTTTCAGATTATTTTGATGTCTCTTTTACTTGTTATAACTGATTTTTCTTCTGCTTATGTTAGCAAGTGTAAAAGAAACTTGCTAACTTATAAATGTTTATTCAGATAATAAGTACTATTGAAGGCTAATCTACTTAACTGTGTGCTTGTAATATTAGATTTTATTTACGGATTACCTATTCTCGTTAAGCACTTTGTGGCTTTTATGTTTCTGCAGCTTGAGAAAAGTGCCACACTATTTAGGCCAAAATTGATTGTTGCTGGTGCTAGTGCCTACGCACGTCTTTATGACTATGACAGAATCCGGAAGGTTAAATTTACTTTACCATAATGCAGATAGTTGTCTATATCAAGTTGATAACTTGATAAATTTTAGAGAAGGCATTTGAACTTGTGCCTTTTTGCATATCTGGCAGGTTTGCAACAAACAGAAAGCTATTTTGTTAGCAGATATGGCACACATTAGTGGATTGGTTGCAGCTGGAGTGATCCCATCACCATTTGATTATGCTGATGTTGTCACTACCACAACCCACAAGTCCCTTCGTGGTCCTCGTGGTGCTATGATTTTTTATAGGAAGGGTGTTAAAGAGGTTAACAAGCAAGGCAAGGAGGTTAGTTAAAGAGCAGACTTCCACTTAAACTGTCACCTCAGCATCACATCTCCTAATATTTAACCAGTTTTTTAGGACTCTTTTCTACTTGCTGGCTAAATCTAAGTGACATATGGCCTACTAGCTAGTGTCGGAACTAATATCATAATTACATCATGCTAAATTTGAAGGTTTTGTATGACTATGAAGACAAAATTAACCAGGCAGTCTTTCCTGGACTTCAAGGTGGTCCCCACAATCACACCATCACTGGCTTGGCAGTTGCCTTGAAACAGGTTTCATATCTTTACCACAGCATTTTTGATAGTTCAGTTAATTGTATAGCCACTGGCTAAGTAAAGGATCTTCTTACTCCTTATTTAAGGATGTAAAAGATCCCTGTGTGCTAGTCGATAATATAAGCATTTTGAAATTTAAGAGCTGAAGGGTTTTGACCCTAGTTCAGCAAATGATTTCGTGAACCAAGCAAAATACAGAGCACTTATTGTCCCGGAATTTTACCAACCCCCGCAGATAGCTCTTCTGATTTCTTACTAAATTGTTCTTTTTTTGCTCAAAGTGTGGAAAACATATGATTATACGAAGCAGCTTGTCACGGAATGCAAACTAAAGCTGGAAAAGGTCTAAAAACAAAGATGAATGTCATTTGTCTACTACTGTACTCAAAGAGTTTTGAGGTTTTGGAAGAACTGATCCCTCTAGCCATTGGAAATTCATCTTTCTCCTTGTAGGCTTCAACACTTTTTGAAATAACTTCACTAAGACTTGAAAGACATTCCATTTTGCTCGAGTATTTTCTTTTAAGGTAAATATGAAAATTATTGTGATGGTGCTTGTTCTCACTATGCTTCTAATCCTACTAAATGCAGGCCACTACTCCAGAATACAGAGCTTACCAAGAGCAAGTCCTCAGCAACTCCTCAAAATTTGCCCAGGTAAGAGTCAATGAAATATGCAGTTCCCAACAGTACCATATTAATGAAATCCACAGTTTATCTTTTAAAAGACTATAAATTATGGTTGACTCAGTATCTCCATAATATTGCCGCCTTCATCGCTGCTGCCTTTTTTCAATCCTGCAGGCTTTAGGGGAGAAGGGCTATGAACTTGTCTCTGGAGGAACCGATAATCACTTGGTTTTGGTGAACATGAAAAACAAGGTAAAGTATGAACTCTTAGGACAAGGAAGAAACCTTCCTCTGTGAGTTGTCTGAGAGGAATGCTAAATTTATCAATTGCTTTTGATGAATTAAAATTTAAGCAATACAGTAATTACAGTGAGCTCTTTTAAAGATCAGCTGAGTATTAGTGCATGAGGTTGCTGCACTTATTATATTGGCATCTCTTAGGCTTTATCATGAAAGAAACAATCTACTGCAAATACTGAGCCTGGTCCTTTCACAGGGTATTGATGGTTCCAGGGTTGAAAAAGTCTTGGAAGCTGTACATATTGCCGCCAACAAGAACACCGTTCCTGGAGATGTATCTGCCATGGTCCCCGGTGGCATAAGAATGGGTAAGACACCTCCCTCTATGGTATTTTCTTCATTAGTCATTCTTCTTTGTAAACAAACTCGATAAAACTATTGTTAATCAGGAACTCCTGCTCTCACTTCTCGGGGATTTGTTGAGGAAGATTTTGTTAAAGTTGCTGATTTCTTTGATGCTGCTGTGAAGTTAGCAGTTAAAGTAAAGGCTGCAACTCAAGGTGTGTAAGATTTTATCTATACACGTTTGTGTAGTTAAGTTGACCTATTAGAAGATGTAACTCTCCATACTTAAGTACGATATGGTAACCTGGAAAATAAAGTAATAAGCTGCAATGTCCAATTAAATTTTACAGATGGTGTAAATATTCTTAACACTGTCAATGGATGTGAATTAAATCTCATAAAACAATACATTGTCTGTAGATGTACATCCGACTTTTTAGGTATACATAAGTATGTGTCGTTCCTTTTATTATCACCCTTTTAATTCTTTAATGAAAAGACTTAGATTTTGTTAACTCAAATGCTTGCTTCATTTGAATCTGTGTGGTTTTTTAAACTGCGAACTACTTTCACTGTTACCATAATATCATCTTCTTGTATCAGGGACAAAGTTGAAAGACTTTGTAGCAACACTAGAATCCAGTGCTCCAATCAAGTCTGAAATTGCAAAACTCCGCCATGATGTGGAGGAGTTTGCTAAGCAATTCCCTACAATTGGCTTTGAGAAAGAAACAATGAAGTACAAAAACTAAGAGGTACATACACAAGATACATCATTGAGGTACTTTGTTTCATCATGAACTGTGTCCTTTAACTATGATACTTCAAATCAGCCATAGAGCAGTCAAAATTTATAAAAACATTATGGTACTTCAGATCAGATATAGCCTGTGATTGGACATGTTTAATTTTGCTCGAGTAGTAGTTCCGACTTCAGATCAGATTTACTCCTTTCTATACCTTTCGAATGTGGTTCTTCATTTTCTATCATGGCTCATTTGTTTTGTTTTCCCATTTGTGGTTTGTTTCGTGTAACAGGCACCTAATATCCAGCTTCCATAAAGGTGAAAGGGGAACAAAATCCAACCATGGCTTGCTTTCAAGTATATGTTCTCATGCTTTTATATGTAAAGAAATCCAGCAGATGTTGGTTCCCATATGTGCAATTTGTATATTAAACACATACAGTCCAACTGAGGTCCTTTTAATCAATAAACTTTTGTTACCTTTCATGAATTTTGTTCATTTACAAGTGTGATTTTGTTATCTCAATGCTTTGCAATGAAAGTAACCTAGTGGAATACAAGCCTGACATATCAATGATACTGCTCGGCAACAAAACATAAAATGAAATATAGCACGCTTACTGATCGGGTAGTCAAAATAGTTTTCTTGACAATTAATCTTAAATATTTTAGAAGCTGACATAACTTGTAAGTTACTTTGTGATTTGCACGATACAATACCGTATTGATAATGTCTCGCAAAATTAAGTGTTCCATACTGTTCGCTGATCAAGGCAGCAACACATATGATGCCATCTATTGGAACATGTTTCATGTGTGTCTAACTCTTTTCACTCTTTAAGTGCCTTTGAAAGTCATTGCAAGGTGGACGATCAAATTCAAAAATTTTCCCATATTAATATTTTCATTAAATACAAATAAACAAAGACTAAGTCTCGATTAATTAATTCAATTGAGTAGATATATTAATCTTATGAAATCAACATACCCATGAGTGACTAAGACTTGTACAAAAAGAAAAAAAAGGCCAAGATGAAGTTTAGCAGGATAGGGTCACCAGGAAGCCGAGTCCTGTACGGATCCACTATCACTCCGTCACTTATATTAGCCTTCCTAATTTTAATGGCGGCCCGTTTTACTCTATCTCGTTCAGCTCACCTTTGCTTAAAATCCACTTCTTTTTCACCTTCATCTACCAAAAGCCTACTACGGCAGTGCTCTTCTTGTCCTCTTTGGTCATCCTCCTTCTCTCTCTGTCTTCACACTTTCCGCAAGTCAAATTCACCTCGCAAATCCATCACCATCCGATCGTTTTCTCCGTCGCCGGTATCCATTTCCGGTCATCCTTCTAAAATGTCGATGCCTTCCGATGAAAATCCTCTCTTGAAAGACTTCGATTTCCCACCATTCGATGTAATCGAAGCCAAGCACGTCCGTCCTGGAATTCGTGCCTTACTTAAGCAAGCCGTATGTTTCGTTTTCTCTTAGATATGATATATATTTCGCTAGCGCGTAGGATTTTGTGGTGTGGCGCGTTCATTTCGGGTTTTTCTTTTTTGTGATTCGCGTGCAGGATGAGGAATTGAACTCTTTGGAGAAAACGGTGGAACCTACCTGGCCGAAGCTGGTCGAGCCGTTGGAGAAGATAATTGATAGATTGACGGTTGTTTGGGGTGCTGTGAATCATCTCAAGTCTGTCAAAGATAATCCTGAACTTCGTTCCGCTATTGAAGAAGTTCAGGTTCGTAAGGATCTCTACTTTCTTTGATTCTCAGACTTTAAAGATGTTGTCTCTTTCGTTCAATCAACACAACTGGTTCTTTTCTTTTTCTCATGTTCTTTAATTTCTTTTGATTTTTTTTCACATCAACTTTATACCACAACAATCATAAGCAATTTAGTAGTCTTGTCTCTCCGTAGATTCAAATTTTGATTTTTATTATAGCTTTTGTTTAGTCCTTCTTGCTCCATCAAGTAAAAGACGAGGAAGAGTTTTAACCCTTGATAAAGAGGATATCAATCTAAATTGTTTGCTGTATAGATAATGATGTCTTCTGTTTGACTCCATACTTTCTCAATGATTTAATCAAATATACATCCTTTGATACGCTTGTTTGAGGCTTGAAATTTGTCTTACTGCAGGATACCCATGCTCTTTTTCCTTATCCTCTGATACACTGCTACTTTCATTTGGTTTGCGTCATTAATATTATTTACTTTTCGTGCAGCCGGAAAAAGTTGCTTTTATGCTTAAATTGGGTCAGAGTAAGCCAATCTATAATGCATTCAAAGCCATCCGAGAGTCTCCTGAGTGGGACTCTTTGAGTGATGCTCGTAAACGAATTGTTGAATGTAAGTTCATGAAATTCTTTTTCCTTTAGGCTTTTCAAAATAGGGAGGCAAGGTTTCTTTAAGCATGAAAATTTATTTAATTCCTGTATTGGTCTGGCTAGGACTGTAGTGTTAGTTTTTTCTTCCTAATGCATCAGGTCCTCCCTGCCAATCAGTTGTGCTGAATATTTATTGTTCGTCCACTGAAGTTGAGAACAGCATATTAAATTACTTATATGTACAGTAATTTCTTTGCAACTTCCATGAGGAAGAAGAGTGCGAATTGGGTGAAATTTTGTGTTAGATGATTTATATGGGTTAAAATTTTCTTTAGCAGTGCTTTTTGGTCATTGGTTTTTAAAAAGAAACAGAAAGAAAAGGAGAAATCAAAGAAGAGCTTTTTCGCGCATTGCCTGCAATTTTATGGTCATCTCACACTAAGCTTCTTAATCGTGCAGCGCAAATAAAAGAGGCTGTACTAAGTGGTATCGCTCTTGAGGATGATAAAAGAGAGCATTTTAACAAGATTGAACAGGTATGCTGTGGTGTCTTCTTCAACGTAGTCTTCTTACTGTGCTATTCCCCTAAAGGTCTCTTCTTAAATGCACTCTTAACAAGTGAAATTAATGGACTGGAATAAAAGAAATGTATCTACAGGTGATGTCTTTTAGATATATTTGAAGTTATTTTACTTATACAACCATCTGATTTATGTTGTGGCTGTTTTTCCATTTTCTCTGAATACATTTTGACGGTTTTTGCTCTGTTTTGGGTGGTTGGAGGGTTGTATGTAATGTGTTTATTTATTCAAATAGCTAGATGATTATTACAAACCCTTATTTTTGTGAGCTTTATTGATCTATCCTTGTAAAGCTTGCATCTTCTTGATGCCTTTAAATGAATCGACTTACTTCATTAAAAAAAAAAAAAAGCTAGATGATTATGTTGGGACTAAAAGGAACTGAGAATTTTCCTGTTCCGTTCTTGTTTGAAGTTATCCTCGGTAGTAATATTCCAACTTACTGCAAACAGTCAGACGATTACTGCACAGCAGAAACTGTATTTTAAGTCACTATCTTGCATTTGACCTTAACTTCATTTTGCAGGATTTAGCGAAGCTATCTCAGAAATTTGACGAAAATGTCCTAGATTCTACCAAGAAGTTCGAAAAATTATTAACAGATAAGAAGGATATTGAGGGATTGCCTGCCACAGCTCTTGGTTTGGCTGCACAGACAGCAGTGTCTAAGGTAATGTGGAAGCTCTCTTTGCGAATGTTTGACAACTGAATTAACAGTGGTTACCTTTTCTCTTATGTGTTCTCTTTGCTGCTGTAACTGATAACAGGGGCATGAAAATGCTACTGCAGAAGACGGGCCATGGATTATCACATTGGATGCACCAAGTTATATGTCTGTGATGCAACATGCAAAGAATAGAACTCTAAGGGAAGAGGTGTACCGTGCTTATATAAGCCGTGCTTCTGGTGGAGACCTTGATAACACTGAGATAATTAATCAAATTCTTAAGCTTAGATTGGAAAAGGCTAAGCTCCTTGGATACAATAACTATGCTGAGGTATACATTTTTACTTTTGAACTCAGAATACCATCTATGTTTAATTTCTTTTTCTTTTTGAAGATTAAAATGGTTTACGTATATAGGTAAGCATGGCGATGAAAATGGCCACTGTTGAAAAGGCTGAAGAGCTTTTAGAAAAGCTTCGCAGTGCTTCTTGGGATCCTGCTGTCAAAGGTAAGGCCTTTAAAATCATCTCAAATACCATTGAAATATACATGGTCTTCGTTTTGTGTTTTTAATTTTTGGCTTCATCAATTTCGAGGTTTTTTTTTATTTTTAAAAACTAGATATGCGGTAAAATAGACAAATCCTGATAGCTGATAGATCTTTTAAAAAGGATGTCTTTTCTTTTTGTTTATTTAATTCGAAAACGTGATGATACTACTAACCACCTTACCTTTTGTGTTTTGTGATATGTATTGATTTTCTTCTTTCTCTTCTTCCTTTGATGCAACAAAAATAACTGGCTTGACCTCTCTTAGCTGGCTATGTTTTGCATTCACAAACTCTTCCCTTGATCTTTGTAGATTTGGAAGACCTGAAAGATTTCTGTAAAAGTCAAGCTTCTCCAGAAGCTGATGATCTGAACCATTGGGATATTACTTTCTGGAGTGAGAGGCTTCGTGAATCTAAGTATGAGCTAAATGAGGTAGACTGTCTTACTCTATTTTTCTCGGCCCCCCCTCCCCCCTCTCCTTTATTTTTGTGTTCAAGAAAAATGAACCTTGAATCTAACTTAAACCAAAAGTTAGCTCAAGAGGTGAGGATTTTCACAAGACCATAAAAGGAGACAACAACCCTTTTCATCCACCAATATGAGATACTTGACAGTGTTGATTGGAAGCAGTAATGAGGTGCATATGGATGTGCAGATATGATTTATTTTTTTTTGTTATACATTTTTTGAAGTGCCTTTCTTGTGATGTCTGTTTATCTTCTGATGGTCGATGAGTATTACAGAAGCTTTTTGCTTTCTGATCCTCCTTTCTTAAACCAAACTTTATAACAAATTGAGTTTAAAAAATGACGAGGAACACACCCTTCCTGATAGTTTGAGACCATTAATATCTTGATAAGTAGGCTTCATTATGTTGTTTCTTTACACACGTGTATTGTTGTTCATTTTAGCAACAATTGTTTTAGTACTTGCTTTAGTAATATCAACACAAGTCCTTTCTCTTTCTCGTTTGACCAGTTAGTAAAGTTCTACAATAAGTCCCTTCTTTTTTTTTTTTTTTGACTAAAGGTACTTTACAATAAGTCCCTTCTTTGTTAATGGACCACTGCCTCTAGCACTCAATAAATGCAAGACATTGTAGAACTTCCTTTTGATGCCTGTGTACAGCTCTGAGTTCACATGCCTGCTTATTTGCAGGAAGAACTACGCCCATACTTTTCGTTGCCTAGAGTTATGGATGGTCTTTTTAACCTTGTAAATATGCTGTTTGATATCAATGTTGAGCCTGCTGATGGATTAGCTCCGGTAAGACTTAGTTCACTTGCCTTTCCTTTTACCTTTCTTCCTGCTTCTGTGTGCAGTGACAAATAATGTTTTTCACTGATGTGTGTGATTTCTAGGTTTGGAACAACGATGTCCGGTTTTACCGTGTGAATGATTCCTCTGGAAGTCCCATTGCCTACTTTTATTTTGATCCATACTCTCGTCCATCTGAGAAACGTGGAGGTGCATGGATGGATGAAGTTGTTAGCCGAAGTCGTGTATTATCACGAGATGGTACCAATGCTAGATTACCTGTTGCGCACATGGTTTGCAATCAAATGCCACCAGTTGGGGACAAACCCAGTCTAATGACATTCCGTGAGGTAAGCATGTGTTTTGACTCTTAAGTGCCTTCAATTCATGGTGTTCTATTCCTCTTGACTTCTTCATTAACTTGTTTCTAAGATACATGATGATTCAGATCATTTGCAGGGTTGTATCTTTAGTTCATGAAATTTTTTGGCAATATAGTACCAAAGATTTACTTTTACTGAAGTAAAGTTACCATCAGGCATGCTGTTGGGTTGATTATGTTCTGCTTTTGTAGGTTGAGACTGTCTTCCATGAATTTGGGCACGCCCTTCAGCATATGCTGACTAAGCAGGATGAGGGTTTGGTTGCTGGTATAAGGGGCGTAGAATGGGATGCTGTGGAGTTACCATCACAATTCATGGAAAATTGGTGTTATCACAGGTAAAGTGATGTCTTTGCAATGATACTTGATCCTTTCAGTTTTGATTGCAAAGAACTATTTTCAGAGGGCCCCTGCCTGTCAGGCGTGCCTACATCACTTTCAAGCCTTAAAAAGGAAAGGAACAAATTGTTTCATTGTAAAAACGTTTTTATATTCCTAAAAGATATTTTACTTGATATCTTTAATAACAGGCAAATCCATCACAAATTCTCTATAAACATTAACAAAAAGATTCTTCTAAAACAAACAAAACCGTCACCATTTTTTAATTAACTCTTAATTCATATGCTTTTCATGCTGTTTCTCACTTCTAAGATGTCTACATGCCAACATTCTCTCTCAATAAGTTACTTTTAACTGCAATTAATTTTTATTGTAGCAAGTATATCGATGCTCTATTGTGTTTACTTTCTCGTAAATTGTATGCATTACTTCAAAGAAGCCTACTCTTCACTTTTCGCTTAAAGTCACAGGGACCTTGTTGGTTTTTGTGCTTTTTACTTTTAAAAACAGTGCAGTAGTGATATTGTTGAAGAAATTCATGTTTCTTTTCCTTTGAATCGGTCAGCTGTTGATTACTCGTTTTGTTGATGGCTGCTGCAGGGATACTCTGATGGGTATTGCTAAGCACCATGAAACTGGAGAGACTCTCCCAGAAGACATATACAAGAAGCTTCTTGCCGCTAAGACTTTCCGTGCTGGTACCTTAAGTCTTCGGCAGGTGAGAACTGCTCCACTTTTCTCTTTTCTGGCCCTCTCTTATTTTTTTCCAATAATAATCTTTTGATTGATCTTCCTTTCGACCATTTATTGTATTAACCAACAAAACATATTCCAAAGTTTTCATGCTCCAACTCTTTATATAAAAAATATTCATGTTCTATGATTGGAGTCCTAATTTTACCCCTAGAACTTCAGGTGGGAGACATCAATCTGTCCATAGCATTCATTTAATATATACTATTTTGCTGGTTCTTTTAGTATACAAAATTAATATATATATATTTTCTCTTTCTATGTCGAATTTGAAATTGGAAGGGAGAGAGAAACAAGATTTGAATGCACACAATCTAAGTTAGGTCTTCACGAATAGTGACAGGTTGCTGGATGTATGGTTATTCATGATTTGTCTTCAAGTCTAGTTAATTAATCAAGAAGTTGTGTCAATAGTAAGTGCTCCAAAAGTATGTAAAAAGGGTAATAGCCACTAAAGGGATGTCGTCTGTCGTATTGATTGATGCACCAGTGCCTGCATCTATCCAAATTGTCTCTGTTGGTTAGTTTCCTTTGCGTTCTTTGATTACGTTTATAGAACTCTAAATTGCTCCCAGGGAGTTGTGTATTCTCTAGATCTTTTATTCTCTTCATTTATGGTGGAGGTATTTTATTTAAAAATGTCACCAGTACTGATGTTAATGTATTGACTTCATGATGCTGTTGAAATGCTTACCGGTGGCCATAAAACTGTCTTTGTAGTTGAGATTTGCAACTGTTGATCTTGAGTTACATGCAAAATATGTTCCGGGTGGTTCGGAATCAGTCTATTGTGTTGACCGACGGATCTCTAAGAAAACTCAAGTGCTTCCTCCACTCCCAGACGATAAGTTCCTTGCCAGTTTCAGTCACATTTTTGCTGGTGGATATGCTGCTGGATACTACAGTTACAAGGTGCTTCTCCCCTCTTTTTGTGATTCTTAGCTCCTCCTGTATATTTCTAGTTAGTTGCATTTCCTGTGAGACTTGTATATGCATATTCTGGGGTTAAAATGGAGAAGTTATATCTTTTCAGATCTATCGATGCCTCTTAAATTTTGCTTTCACTTCTGTAATTTAAGAACGTACCATCCTTTTGCAAGTCTTGTTGGTAATAATTAAACATTTTACTGCTCAACTCAATCTTAAAATTTCTCTGCAGTTTTTTTGATATTATGCTTATATTTACCAAACTGTTAGGCTAGTACTGAAACGATAGCTGTATCTGCCTTCTGCTCAGCAGCATAACATTTCTCTTATATTGGCATGGGTACTGGTAATAGGTTTTTGATGGATGTTCTATTATTATCCATTCCTGTTCACCACATTCTTTATAAAGTATTTCTGTCTTTTAAGAAATAACTTATTGGATCTAGATGTTCTACTAATAGACTCTTGAAACCTCCTTGTGGTTTTATATCTTCCTCTATTTAAAAAAAAAATGAATTTTGGGAAGACATGTTCTAGATTAAAACTTAAAGACATGCTTTAACTACCTCTTAAGTACAAAGTATTTTCCAATATGTGCAGTGGGCAGAGGTTTTGTCTGCAGATGCTTTCTCTGCTTTTGAAGATGTTGGACTAGAAAATGAGAAGGTAAAGTCGAGAACTTTTGCTTCCGTAATCTATGTCATAATTTTCACCACTCAACTAATTGTGGCTTTAAATTTGAATAGGCTGTGAAAGAAACAGGCCAGAGATTCAGGGAGACTGTTCTTGCTCTTGGAGGTGGAAAGGCTCCACTGGAGGTAGGGATTAAACATGTGAATGTCTTCTAATGTTTGCTTATTTCTTCTAGTGGATCACTTCAGTTCAGCCGTAGCTTCTGATGCATTACTAGCAGTTGTGATATCTCTCTTCGGTTTTACTGTGTGTTTAATTTGCCTAGACTGATGGATTTTGGTTGCATATTCAGGTTTTCGTGCAATTTAGAGGCCGTGAACCTTCTCCAGAACCGCTGCTTAGGCATAATGGCCTTCTGCCAGTTACCACCTCTGCATGAAATTGTTATAGGAGCTGCTGCAATCTTAGTGCGCCCCATTTTAAAGGCCATTAGAGACATTTGCATGCTTTCAGTTTTTTAGGAAACTGTAATTGTTTTTATGTTATTATTTATTATTTACTTCAGAATGAAGCATTGCTACTGATTTTACCGGTTGTCAACGGATTTCTTGTATCTCGTCTCTTCTGCACATTCCTTCGTATGACAAATGGTAAAGCACATCGTGCTAGTTGAAGGAATTTGTTTGCTTAATTATCCTTAAATCACAATGGTAATTCTGTTCTATTTCAGGAAAATTTTGCTGTATTTGTTTCATTGTGGTTCTCCAGTTGTTACCGCATTACTGTTTTAGTTATAATTTGGAATTTCAAATCATGATTTTTGTTATAAAACTGAATCTAAAATTAAATTTAAGGCTGAACAATAAAAGCAGAAGAAGAGAAGGGAATTCAGATATAT